>JAQFYG010000246.1:0-38104 GCA_034694325.1 Entomobrya corticalis | reverse complement strand
GTCGAAGACTATCGCAGACATCGTGACTTCAATCTTTCAGCTACGTGATTTCCATCGTGGATTACCACGACTAGTTTATTAGAGAAGCATCGCATGCGATGACTTTATGCGCCAACCTCCATCTGTACGTCGGTCCATCTATCCTAAATGATATCGGTTTTAAAACTATTTGCAACAGAGATACCTGGAAATATTCTCTAGATAGCATCATCCGCCCACCTGGAGTGGAATACCGAGCAAAGAACCGTTCTAAATCGCAAAACTGTCAAAATGTGTTCATTATTGATTCGGATACAGAATCGTAATATGGCAGGGACTTTGGGTCAGTTTCAAATCCTAAGGTTGCATCAACAGAGATAAAAAAGTTAGCCTGTATCTTTCCACATTAATACAACGAATGATGCTACTTTTGACACTTGCGTTTACTTTATTTCCATAACTGGGCTTATTAACGCTTAAAATTAATAGCATTTCTTGTTTTTACTACTATTATTGCTAAACAAAGATGTATTTTCAAGTTGCACGGACTATGGACCCTTTACGACTTACACGAGTCACTTCTTGTCATTTTTTGGATAAAATAGCAGCAGACAGAAATGACGGCGACCATTTGATTCTCAAAGTCTCAAATATACGTGTCCACTTTAGATAGAACATGCTGATAAGCGGCTACGAGCAAATGAAGAGACATGAAACGAAACGGTAAACAACAAGTAAAAGTTTTTAGTGTAAAACAAAAGTAGTAACTAGTGACTCATGTAAATGTACCTTAATCACTATATCCATGTATTAGGGCACATGAAAGATATTTAGTTATTACGTATTATGTTTAAGATAAGTTGTAACTGTAAGGCATGATGGAGAAGTCAATATTTCTCCGTTTTGCAGACAAAATTATCAAGGTTCGACTCATCAGAAACACAGGCGTAAACATGGTAGCAGTATAAATGTATCTTTGCAAGTAATGGATAATATACATATCACATAGTAGCTTGGAGTGAAGAACGGCCATGAATAAGAATTTTACTTGTCACGTCAGCAAAATGTTGTAAGAAAATTGGATGGAATGATTAGGAATTGACATTTTTGAAAGTTCAAACGCAGTTGACGAAACTGTTAGAGATAACGGTTTCTTTCTACTCAATGTGACTCAGTACTACACTACAGTTTTATAGCCAACCAAGGATGGAAAAGGAAAAGTTATTTTGAATATTTATGTACCTAAATATTGTGTATTTGTGTGTATCTTAAGCTAAAATCTTTAAACAAGAACAATATCTTTGACACTTCCCATTTTAACTTGACATTGGGCATCACGGTGAGTTGATACTATGTGGTGTACATAGAAAAACTAAAAATCAATAAGTAATTTTGAATGTTGGACACGTACTCCGTTCCAACCGACAATGATACGATACGGCTCATATGCATAATCTTTTGTTGTGTCAAAATTTTTACTCAAAAGCAACCATGTAAACAAGGAGCTATTTCTAATCCACAATGATTCATACATCCGTCTTGATTTTAACTAAGAATCTATATCTACTTCAATATTTGATAATTAATATTTTTTCCAGGAATCATTACATAAAAATAGTCCGAAACAATAACTACTTACTTGCATCATATAAATAGTCCTTAGGCTAACAATAATTAGGCGTATCAATGGTGATGCGATGTACCTACAACCTAAAGTTATTATGGAACTTGCAAGTTTTCGTAATTCAATATTATTCCGTATTAATCCGTATCAACTAACATATTTCTTAGAATGATTTAGTTCATTTATGAAATACGATGAGTCATGGAAGCGTGCGAAATCTACTTCAGCAATTCAAACATCTTGTATTTCTGATTCATTCATTTTATCTAAAAATGAACGTTTTTGATGTCCAGTATTTACCAAAAATGAAATTAGAAGAATTGTTTATTTTCAAACAGATGGATAGTCAATAGTAGTCCTCATGTTGATAACATTTCATGGAAATATGTTTCTGTCAACGTTTAGTTTAATTCCGTGTGCAAACTAATCTTGCCATTTATTTTTATGTTTCACAGAATTTCAGAGCATTTACCAGCATGATGAAAGAAGACGCGTAGTATGTCTTATAAGAGGTTTCTCAACAAGATCCACCCTTTTCAGAATCCACGGGGCAATGTGCAACTGAATGGCTTGACAGCATGGTGAAAGCTGCCATTCTAGCTAACTGCATCTACCTTTTCTTTACTTGCTTGTTTGAAATTGTACAGGTTTTATATTTTTGGTCACACAAAGTATTTAGCATGCGAAAACTACATTTTAGAAAGACGTAGTGCTATTTGATAAACACTACTCACATTCACAATGTAATAGGTGGTCAACACGGTGTATAATAGATTGAAAACGCGTAAAATTACCACATGCAGCCATCATCAACATATAAAAAATATGACGTGATGTACTGCATATATTTATTCCTGACTGGACGGACGGCTGCTCACTTTGCATGGCCATATTTTTATTGTTGTGTTGGAGAACTCAAGTGACTCAAGAAGATAATGATATGATGATGAAGTGAACACATCTTGTGTAACATTCTCCTTTCACAGTATAATTGTCGATTGTACTTGTATTTATGTATACTTCCCAAGCATCCATGAAAAATGATGATACCATAGAATTAAAACACCTAAGCAAGCACATGCGTTTATATTAACTTTTATATGATAGATGTGGTTAAATAACAAATTTTCACACCGTCACAACTTTTTGAATTTTCAAAGTTGCTGGTGGTGGTGCATTACCGTATTCAAAAGTGTTGGTCTACTATACCCTGTCATAAAAATATCGCAGTACCGTAGTAGGCCCTTCTGCTGATGATGGTGGTGGTTAGACAGCACCGCATGCATCATCTACAAAACTGTAAATTGTAACTGTCTGTTTTAACCGACGAGATGATAGTAAGGAACAAGGGAACATCTGCTCCAGGAAAGTACTGCATCTACAGGGCCACTTAAATTGGAAAGATGAAGATTAAGTGATGATAAATGCCTACAACAATAACAGCTTTTCCAGAGTCATATTCAAATATACCGATTCTACGTCGTTTTTCTTCATTAATCTGAAATATTTAGCAATCTTCTCTAAGGTTATCAAAATTTATTTATATTCAAGGTAATAATAAACAAGATAGCTCACTTTTACAATTTCGTATGGAAACTGATTTTTTTTTGTTATTTCATATTTTATTTGGAGAATTATTGGCTGCCTTTTTGTTGTAAAATCTAGTAGTTCAGACGCATGGTAAAAGTTTCAACGTTAATTGATGTATGTACAATCCTAACCATTTGTTTTTCGGGATTAAGTTGATGCGCTGGTTAACTTGACATAAGTAATGGTCATTTGGATGTTCATATAGATGGTAGATAAGAAAAAATGCTCAGGTCTGAATTAATTATCATTTCTTGTCAAGACATAGGTGCCGCCCTTGCTGACTGCTGACACTAGCTAAATTTTAATATAAATTGAGGCACGAGCTTCATAAAACAACCTTTCCTGTTTAATTTTCTTACTCTTTTACGAGCTGATGATTGTTTTAGAGAGGAACAAAATTGCATTTCTAGAGAATGCATCGTCGTCGTGGTTGGTTTCTTAACAAGTCATGAAAACTGCATTGGATATAATTTGGAACTGATTGTAGAAAGGCCATAAATGGTTTTGGTGTTTTAGAAAAACCAGTACTACCACACTTACTCGCGTCATAAAAAAGGATCCCTGCTGAGGTTTAACAGTTACTGTGAACCCTGGATTTTCAGGTATGGTATGACTGACTGAGCGAAGGTAAAAGGTAGTCATAGTCAGACAGACAGAGCACAAAAGTCTGTATTTTTCGTCAACAACGCAATGATGAAGCAGACCCGCACAATATCTATCCATCCTAAACAAACTAAAGTGTTAAAAAATTACTCAAACAACACAGCAGACGAAGGACTTTGTCCGGCAGTGCATCAACCAACAAGTAAGCGAGAAAGTTCACTATAAATTTGTATGAATATACCCAACAACCATCACTGCAAGGCTGAAGAACAAACAAAACAGCCAAATTGGATGATGTACTCCCTCCATCAACTCCTCATTATTATTTAATTACATCTCCGATAATGATATTTGCACTTAATAATTACTCCCCTCCTCGTGAATCTTCTTTAGTAAACAACAACCAGTTTCTCTTGTTTACTGAAGCGTACAGAACAGCGCATACATTTAGGGGAAATTTAGAGATTTACTTCAGAGTTCAAAGAAAGACCATTAAATTCGTCTAATCGTAAAACCATTCTCTTGTCTTATTGTAATATTTTAAAATGAATTTTTTAAGGTTTATTATGTAAATTAGGTAGTAAAAAAGGCTTTAAAAACACTGCTTGTTCTATTTTACATAATGCTTATTGACAGTTGCTTGTTACACATCATTTAGCAATCAATACATCACGCACCTATAGTTTCACCACCAACAGACAAGAGACAAACAACAATCGCTCATGATCAGCCATTAATCCGGGTCATTAACTTATTTACTTAAAGTTGGTTTGTCTTGTCTAGCATCTTACGATTAGTACAGTTCTAAGGAAAATATGCCAACCAAATTGATCGTTTTTATATTATTGAAAAATTGATTAGTGTTTTAAATGGATATATTTGTGTAATCATGCAGAGAATCGTTAATCGTTTAATCATCATTTTATGATTATTGAGGAAAGAAGATTTCTAATGTCAATAAACTAGTTCGCCAATCTTCCTGTAACCCAGATCAGCACGGTATCTTATGGTTAGAATATACTATTTTCTGGCATCAATTTCACTGTCACGGATCATATAATACGAGATAATTATAGTTAGCATTATTTGTGTAGGCTATTCTCACAATGTGGCCTGAGTTTGGCATCTAAAAATTGCTAATTTAATTGTGTGCATATTAAAATTAATATCTGATAAAACCATTTGAGGACTAGTTACAAAACCTACAAACACAAAGAAACTACTACTAGTTCCTACTAGTGTTCATAAATATAGTTGACAGCCGTGGCCGTGAATACGGGGAAAGTGAACTACTTGGTTTTTACAGGACCGTTGAAGGTTTGTATTATATTGGGGCTGTGCGGTTTTTGTTTTGTGAAAATTGTAAAAATCATCTTTGTTTCTCTTTCCCATTCAAGCTATTTGGTTCACGGAGACGGCTACTACTGCCTTTGCTGAGTTGTTGCAAGCTACATCTATCCATTTTATCTGTGAAATACTAGTATTCACATATTGCAACGACTTCTGGCGTGAATTTTCAGATATTTTGTTTTTTTAATAGACGCCTATTTGAAGTTTGAAGCCGTATTTTTTATTGTGTATGTGGTATACTGTTGTATTGTTATTCAATCTTTCGCTGTTTGTGTTGTTGTGAGAGAAATGGGTGATGCTACAATGATGCACTCTGGATGGAACTGGAAGATAGATACACACACATAATCAGTCAGGTAAGCTGGTTTAATAGTAAATAAATAATAATTTTTGACATTTAATTCATTAGATTTTTTGCAGACAAAAGATATTAATTTTTACCAGGTTACCGGTTTCCCTGTGTAGAAGGTTCAAGTTCCGTTTGATAACTGTATTGACGTGTCCGTGAAAGTTTCGTTTAGCAGATTTGTAAGCCGTTATTTGGAATTTTTATTTATTTAATTTACTTTGCTTGCTTGTGACGTTTGTACTTTTTCACCCCTACTTATTGCAGTTAACTAAATAATTTTTAAAAAAGTACTTGCTATGAAATTAGGTTACAGTTGATTTCAAAGATAAAATTGAAATAAAACTGAGAAAGCATGTTTTGTTTGTCCCCAGCCTAAATTGGTATCATTACTTGTGATCGTTGTTGTTATTGCTACTAAATTAAATTATATCATAATCAATTGTTTTCAAACAGGCGACAACAGGGAAGGAGAATATTTTTGTCCAGGTTCGTCTTGGAGATTGGATACTTGAAGTTCTTTTAAAGATACCATTATGGCCGGCTCTGGAGGTGGAACCGGAACAGCGAAGCAGAGAACTGCTTCAACTAGTGAAGATGCCAGTCGGGCGGCCATCGAAAAAATGTACAAAATTTACGAACAGTTGAATTCGGCAGAGGATAAAAGTTTGGTAAGCTGCTCAAGCACTACATTATTCAATGTAACTGATCAAGTAGTTTGAATTGCTTCAATAATGTATTTGCATCTTATTATTTTTAGTTGGAGCATCAATTTGGAGAGCTTTTAACGGCAGTTCATGGTTCTGAAAAAGAGAAACGCCTATCTTCCCAATTCATCACTAGATTTCTAGAATATTTTCCCCGATTGGAAGACAAGGCATTAAACGCTTTGTTGGATTTATGTGAGGACGAGGATTCATCTGTAAGTACATAGTGATTGTTGATTTATAGATTGTCCATGTAGCACATATATCATGCAAAGTAACGGTTTCCATAATTTCATTGTTACGACATACTGATTTCTTAAGATACGGAAACAAGTTGAGAAGGACCTTATTACTGTTTGCAAGAAGCTTCCCCATGTTATTCCGAAGATTGCTGATGTTTTTGCACAGTTAATGCAGACAAATGACAATACAGAGTTGACTGTGATTCACAACAGCCTCGTCAGTCTCTTTCATATTAGTGCTAAAGGTGAGATGTGTTTTGTAATGTATGATGACGTATATGATTCTTGCAAATAAGTTAAAATTTGCATATGACCCTGTGATATTATCTTCCTTAGCTGCCATAGTCGGTCTATATGCCCAGATCAAGTCGGGTGAGTCCATCGTACGAGATAGATGCTTTAAATTCCTACAAACAAAGCTGAAAGATTTGGGACCAGAAATAATTACCGTGGATTTTGAAAAACGGTTACTCTCAGAGACACGTCGCATACTACCGGTATCCGTAAATTATTAATCATTTTCTTACATATGGATTATATGCCACGAATAATTGCTATTTGCATATCTAAATAATTACTTCGCTTATTTTTGTTTTAGGATCTCAACGGTGATGAGTTTAAAGCTGCAATGGGGCTATTAAATGACGCAAAAATTATGAAGACAGTGACTGGTCAACAAGCAGTGGTGGATATGGTTGCCAATCTCATAGATTTTAAGAAGGACTTTGACGCCACCGAAGACTTTGGCATTCAAAGGCTCATAGTATGTACTGAGTACGTCCTACCGTTATTCAACGTAAGTAATATTTATTTAATTAAGTAATCATTTTTGAAATTGTTTCCTTTTTACAATGCCATTGCCGTCTAAATTTGTCAACTTACTGTTGATTATTTCTGTTCAGCAATTGGTGAGCTCCACACCATACGTAATTTACTTTTGCACAAGAGTTTTACCACATCTGGGGGATATGGTGTTAGTTGATGTGGATCAGAAACTGTATTTCTCTGTCCTCCGTCTGATGGCTGATGTGACGTATCATGTGAAGCAGATTGAATCTGCTCAGGCAAAGGCTTGCCTGACTGTTGTGTACAATGAAGTTTTGGTAGGCATCTAAAATAATAAAATCTTGTCAGTGGCTATATTCAGTGGTAGTATTATTTTGCTAAGTATATAAACAAATGGGTCTATTTCTAGCAATATATGCCACTTCCTCCCGCAGAAGAAAATCCAAATCCCAACTTTGACTTCAGTTTTATCGAGTGTTACCTATTTGTATTGCACAAACTGGGAGGCGAATGCCCTGAGTTTTTCAATGATGACCAAGATAAGTTAAAGGACTTCAGAAGTCGATTACAGTATTTGGCTAGGGCAACTCAGGCGTATATGAAGAAACTGAGAGAGGATTTGCAAAATAAGAAGGGAGAAGAACTAAAGAAAGATGAGAATCGTATCAAGGTATTAAATCATGATATTTATTTAAGAATGGTATAATAAAGTTAACTCATGTATTTCTAAATGAAAACGCTTCCTAATGGTTAACTTATCAATTAATTTAGATTACGGCGCTCAAGACATTGGCAAACATAACTGCTGTAATTAGAGACTTGTTCCATTCACCACCAACCTACAAGTCACAAATAGGTTTATCATGGCGACCATTAGCAAGGTTAGCAGGAGCCAAGCGTAAGTCTAATCCAGCTGTGGATCAGCCACATGAAAAAGCTAAAAGTTCCCGAGAAGGCCCCATCCAAATATATCAGCCACCTAGTGGAAAGTTTTCCGGTCGTGCTGGGAATTTTGGTATGTTCGAGAAAATTAATCGTAATATTTGATGCACAAAATCAATGGTGTGAAAAATCGATTAACATAAATATTATCCTTACTTTAGCACCATCAAGACAGCAAAGAGGTGGATCAGGACAAGGCAACTTTGGAAATCGATTCCGGGGATCTGGGAGACCTTATCGAGGAGGAGGAGGAGGTGGCGGTGGTGGTGGTGGAGGTCGAAGATTCAATAGATTTTAAGTATATCTTGTCTTCACCAAGCTGGAATTTATCTTATAAAAAATGGATAGTCTAGAGTACATACATGGTCTCGGAAAATACATCTCCTTTTGCCTAGTTGTGTAACTTCTTGTAATTTTACATTCTCACTTGTAATAGTTGTATACAGGTAGCATGCATGTTTTAAAAATCAGATTAAATATAATTATAGATGAATCATGAATCAAGCGGCTTTCAGCCAAATTTGATAAAATTAGAACGAATATACTTTCCCGAAGTCACCGATCCTGATAGTAAAATATAAGTTAAATGATATAGAAGACATTCACCGACCAACCTCTTGATTGCATGTTAAACTTAAAAATATTAAATTCAGATTAAAATAGTTTTCATATTCAGAGCGAGAAATTTCCTGTATGCTATGCATTTCTTTATTGTGTTCTTTATTTTGAATGCAAACAATAAAATCAATTCTTCAACATATTTGATGATGAGGTATTTTTTCTACATCATTAAATTATGTCGCGCTAAGTTATTTATAATGGGTGGTTACTTTTCAAATTTTATAGTTTGTCTCGCTCTATATTACTTGTTTTCTCGTTCGTAAATTGTACATGTACTAATAGATGTTATAATGTTAGGAATATATTAAGGACGTAGTTATGTAACTGAAAATTATCTACAGATTCGACACTTACCCTTTTCAAGCAATACAGCCAAATAAAAGCATTTATTATATAAAAAATGTGCATTACAGTTACTGTTACTGCCTCTTATTTTATTAATAAAACGAAGCATTGTATATTGTCCAAAATAAGTTTCTGGATTTTGGATTCAATCTGGTCAATGTCATAGTTTTAGTGCGTGATTCATTGAGCATATTATGAATGCACTTCACTTGCAATTCGCAATACCAATTATATAAATACATATACTCAGAATTTATTATTGTCATGGAATTAACAGTTCACTTTGGACTTTCCTATGAACACCTAGACATTGTTTTCAATTAACGTAGTAACAAATTGTTTGCAGGCAATGTTTTTCATCGTCATCACTCACTGCGCAAGATTATTGGACTAATAGTAAAAAGTAAAGATTTCGAATGAATTGACTTTGTCGATCAAAGATGTAAATTAGTATGTAGTTCTTCTTGGCATTGACGTATGCATTTATGGTAGGTTGCGTACGGATAATTTTGTACTTTTACTTACGAATCAATTGCCTTGTGTCAAGAGTAAGCAGGGATTTGAGTAAGGAAAGAAATAAAAATGTTTTATTCAATTTAATGCATATCCCCTTCTTTACAAGGAAATTCTGCTGTCCATACGATCGTAGTTATCACGTTATCGTTACTCACAGCAACGTAGCTTGCAGAAGAATTTCTTTTCGAGATTTCTTGAAATGATGAGAAGACGATGTAATAAAAAACATTTTCAGCAACCACGCTGATCACCATACAATATATGCATGATCTTTACTGTTTGTTTACCATCTGAAGAAGCTAAAACTAGAGTTTGTCTGCAAATATTAACGAAGCATGTTTTCTAGCAACAAAACTGCAAGTGGGCTTGGTTGCTTGGAGTATCTTTATGCGTGTATGATTTGAATGTGCTTGCATCTTACAACTTATTATTGAGTAGCGACAGCAATGGAGTATTTCAATTCGGATGCATACATTTTGTTTGTCTTTCTGTCACTTGATTTTCATATTAAAGTTAGCATAATTTTCGAAAAATAGAAAACCTTACAACTTTCATGTTGGAAAAGTTCAAACTGGTAAAAAAGCAGAAGCTGACCCTTAATTTTTTTTATTTTAATTAATGGTGTGTATATCCAGAATTGTTATCCTGATCCCAGTTTTTCCACGGTGTAATGGATCGGAGATGATGGTGTGCTGTTGTACCATCCGTCAGATAATCATAAAGAGGTTCTGCTTCATTTTATAAACTTGTCACAATGCGTGTAATCTTGGGCTGCTTCAAATTAAATATGTATACTGCTTTCGCCACTTTTTTCGATTGCTCCGTGGATCCGTGTTCTACGCACATTGATTGAGAATCGGTAACGCACGCACACTAATAGTAAGTAAGTATGCATGTAATACCGGACTGTTGAAGTGTGATAGTAGAAATCTTTACAATCAAAAATGCAACAAAGTATGTACAAAATGGGCATGCATGCAAGCGCATAACTAATAATAATAATTTTCATAAAGATTCGTGTTTAGTATGTAGCATGTAGTCTCTTCTATCGAACGATTCTCTCACTTTCCATCACAAGTTTTATTTTTTATCTGGAAACTTTTAAGATTTAATTTGGCGTGTATAAAAAAAGTTTTTTAATTCGTTAGATATATATTTTGACTGCAATAAGCCATTCGCTATTAAGCATGCATGTAGATGGGGTAAAGTGCATCAAACATAAATAATGCCTCAGATCAGTACTCAACAAATTGGTTGTCTAAGAAAATCAACATAGAAATGGAAAACTATAAACATAGTTTGCCTAAATTAAATTTTGTTTAAAGGCACCCTCGAATTTTATTATTGCCGTATTAAAACTTTAAAACTTAACTTAATTTCATTCATTCATTGAGAGAGAACAAATGTCAACAAAAACGTGTCCCTTCTTTGAAGTGTTTTGCAATTAAACACTGAATACTAAAATTCCATCAGTACATTATGTATCAGTAGTTTATGAAAACGAATACTGTGTCGATGTTTTGTGTAGTGATCATCATCATAATACTTTTATACTCTCTAGTTTCCTCTTTTTCGTTAATACTATTTACTATTAATGCACATATCCTGTAACATTTTCCCCTTCTTCAGAATGGATATCAAGAATAATATTTCTGGCAAGTATCCTTGCAGCTCCCATCATCACTATTAACCATCACCTCCGCGAAGAAATCAACCAAGCCTACAAGCAGTATCCACTATAATAAAAATTTAACTGAGCAGCATATGTATAAAGTAAAGCTACGTACCCCATACAAACTATACAAAGTAACCACTGATACAATGTATTTAAGAAGTATGAAAAACATCTTCGTTCTTCATCCCCCTCCTCACCTTCATTCTTTCATCAAGCAGCCTTAACAATAATACAAAACTCCAACAAAAGCATAATTGTGTTGAACTTCCACTCTAGTTGGTTTGTATAACAGAAACACATCAGAGAAGAGCGCATGATGATATGATGGCATGCAGCAGGTCTGATCGCTGATTGTTGCTTGCCTGTTGCATTCTAGCTAACCCCTACAATAATGGTATATTATTATGGCGTGCATATATATATCTATACGTCACATATGGTAAACCAAAGAGGAACTCCAACGTTTACATTGTTGCGTATTGTGTAAAAGAATCTATCTGACATTTACATCTACAAGTTCTAACAATGTAGTAAAAACCATGTTGAGGTGGTGTAGTCTTATTACTGCTGCGCAGAGGTAAAAAATGTTTCTTTAGAAACCCATTATCCCATATCCCATACCACGTAAAATATTTCTGTATATTATTTAAGATATTCTTCATCTCACTCTGGCAAGGAATTACTAAAGATTAGAAACATCGTTATTTTCCTATGCAAGTATGCAAGTAGAAGCAACATTCTCGTCCCCTCACTATTTTTCTTCTTCTATGAACAAGTAGTAATCATAGTAGTAAGTAATATGGGAATCTTTGTATTTCGTCCTTCCATAAAATGTTGTTCCTCCAGCCAGTGGTTTACGTAGTGTGTTAACTGGCTTGACTATGACTGCTGCTATGATGATAATATGCATTAACATTACTTTACCCCTTAATGATGATGATCGCTCTACTGCCTAGCGAGCAAGTGCGCTGTGCGCTGCAGACTTGCATGCTTGGTGGTGGTGATGGTATTCAGTAATGTTTAATGTGGTAAATTTTAGATATTTGTATGAGTATGAGAAGAACTGAAAGGTAACTATCTAGTGCCTGTGTATGCATTCAGTCTTGTTTCCCACTTCGAAACATCAACATTCGATTCGACTTGCTAATGTGATGTGATGTGAGATTGGGTCTTCTTTTGTTTTCACGTCAATAATAATCCGTCCACATTTTCGATTGATATTTTGTTGTTCTCGTAGTCATTATCATCATTGGCAGCAGTTGTCATTTTGCCTGCTTATCGGTTCATGCGAATTTATTGGAAAGCTGGATAATGCACTATTGTACTTTGTTCTGGTGACGGTTCACTTGGATATTTGCGTTCCTGCAAAAATACTAAACTTTAAATTTTGGAAATTATTCTTCATTTGTCTTTTGTTGGAATACATAAAGAGCAACTTTCATTTAAAATAATTGCTCAATCGGATTGTCTTATGATCATTGTGGGCGACCTTGTGGGAGCGAGAAAATAAGGAAAGAGTGCTGTCCCATAAGAAAAGAAATCTGCTGAATATCTGGAGAATGCTGAGTATTGTGCTCTCTAAATAGACATCTCTCTGTGCACACAAATCTGTTCGTCTAATGAAGGATATGACATGAATCTCGATGTATGCAAAAGTTCCAAATAGTCATCCTCTGCAGAAAATGTTTTCTTTGCTGTCATCTTAATGTGTTGTTTCAAGGAAATAAATTTAACTCGGCAGAAAAGCTTTGGATGCAGCGTGGGCTAATCGCCAATTTTAAGACAGTCAATGACAAAAATTGCTAAGCAGTGATAAGTGATATCCTTTACATTAAATGTGCATTATGATTTGGTAGATTGTGACGTGAAAGCTTTCTTGTTTTCTTCATCTTTGGGCAAATCTGTTATTTGACGACAAAAAGTTATATCTTCATAAACATATCAGTTTGGGAGTTTTTAGTGAATCATTTTGAAAAAACTAATGATCTATTTTGGTTTGCATATTGCATATGACGGTTGTTTCTCTGTTTTTACCACCTTGGAACTGTTTTGCCCGGATTTGTCAAGTACATCGGATTCTGTACATGATATTCACTTTCGTGAGAGTGCTCAATGATTTTCTCAGTAGTACTTAAACTTATCTGTTTTTAAGAATGAAAATGAATTCTCGGCCAAGAATAATAGCCTGAACTGCATTACATATTTTGCCCATTCTTAAAATTATATCTGGCTTGGCATCTGCTCAGTCAGATGCATCCACGCAGAACTTTATGATGATCATGATGTGCGGTAGTGATGCACTGTTAAGATGAGCTAAAACAGAACTTGAAATTTGCAACACATTTATTTTCGTGCTTGTTAAGGAAGCGGAAATAGTTATTATTTTATTGACGTAGCTTCATCCCGAGTGAAGATGGGATGAGTGTAAGTGAATCCGCTAAAGCAAACTTGACTTTTAAAAATGAAGTGTGTTTTTGATATTAGCGGTCAGAAAACGTATTTGCCAATTGTCAAAAAGAAATAGGAAGCATGTGCCAGCAAAGCCCACATCCATTCTGAAATTATTTGCAAACTATGTGAACATTTGAAACAGTTTTTAAGGCAAACTCAAACGAGTGATCACAGCGCAGCGGTGCTTTTTTCAATATTGGCAATATGAAAGTATTTGAACGTTAATGGAATGCAGAAACAAATTATCATGATATGGAGAGAAAAATCTCCCGAACAAGGTAATTATGAATATTCAAGACATTTATGGTTAAAACATCGTCTCAATTTGTGGTTTTTGCCAAAAACCGTGACCGACCATAACCATAGGATGGGTTGATTTTTAGTCTTCAGGACGGTTGCCGTAACATTTTAAGCACTTAATTTTCAGTTTGCTGTAGAGTTGTCCCGTTGCATATACTGCATACTACATTTTTTTCAATTTTAAGCTTACTCGACCACACGATTAAATAAGAAATTGAAACTCTGTTAAATTTTTACTTGTGCATTTATATACCGTAAAATATAAAAGAACGTTAAGAAATAATATAATTTCATCTACTAATTAAAGATGATACTCGTTTTTTAATCCTTTTTCTTTCCAGCAGAAGCATAATCTGCATAGATACATCCCCCTTTTTTCATATCCTTGACTATAACTATTATTTCTATCAGCGGCTTGACAAATTCTACGTTGTCTATAAAAATGACTAAACAAGCATAATTTGTAGTTCTAAAAATCAACTGAGCAATTTTGCTCATCATACGTCCTTGAATGAAACGTGGCTGAGAGTTAGCAGAGTTATTAAGTCGTAAAAGTTAACTACATTACATACTTCATTACACTGTACTCCTTGTTATAATAAACATTGTCATTTAATTATGTAGTTTAATAAACTAGGAGAATGAGCATTAATTCTGGGTGCAATTTTCATACGAAAATACTGCTCTGCTTGCGAAGATGATAATTTATAGTTAAGAAATTGTTTTACCGATGCATTGCATTTATTGGAATGAAAATCAGATAAAAATGGCATAATATTTAATAATAATGTTCAACAACTCATATTACTCTGACTGGAAATTTAATTTGCAGACTATTAAAGATATTAAAGAGCTGAAAAGATTTCCTTAAACTAGAACGCTTTATTCGAGATTACATACCAGATATTTTTCGCACCATAATGTTTTTTCCCATCTACTAAAAAGTCTACAACCATCTTAATATTGTTCATATTCTTATTAATGCAGTAATAAAAAGATTCGTAGAACTGAAGAAAATGAAGCTTGTTTAGAAGAATATTATTGCGTCACATGCCCATACACATGCATGCATGCAACATTAACCACACTGGTAATAACAGTAATATTACACAAGACATTGTTCCCTTTTTACCCATATACATAATATTAATCCCTTGTCCCATACACTTTTACCTCGAGGAAATTAGTTAAAATGGAAATTGAAATGAAAAGTTGAAAAAGAGGGACGAAAGGAAAGAGAAAAAACCAGAAAGGCTCTTAATGAGCAATGAGAATAGCAGACGGAGGAGCTCATATACACACACAGATATCTAGGCAGGATAACAACAACAACAGCGCACAGGCAGGAGGGGATGGATGCGAGCTTGAAGGATGTAATACATAATTTTTCATAAAAAAGTGAGCAATAGAGACGAATCGTGTATACAAAGTCGTTATTCGTTATACTGTAGCAGCAAACGAAGGTGAAAAAACGACCTCTGGCTGCCCCTTAAAAATTCCAAGTAAAATTGTTAAAAACCATTTGTTCGCATCGTTCATAATATAGCAACAATGATGATATTTCGAATGTATCTAGACACATTTTCATACATGTATGCCTACTTCAGATGTAATAATAACAACGCTATAATAATAATAATAAATAATATCTAATGTAATGCATTTGGTAGGGATATGGATTTTTATATCTACTCAGCAACTTCTTTTAAGAAACTCTAAAAATACAAGAAATACATCTTATTTTCATATTATTCAGCTTATCTTCGGGTCACGTACGCACATCACAGTGGTAGTAGCATGCTGCATATTAACTATGACGTACAGTTTTTAGCTTTAAGCGTCTCGGAATCCTCCTAAACTTTTTTCATTCAGCTATTTTAAATGGACAGAAATACGGGTTCCTTCATACAATTCAACTATTATATTCATTGTCCCTACAGTAAAAGGAAAATTAGACTCTGGTGTATGTTTTTCATACAAAAAGTTTTTAAAATAGAGGAATATGAATATTACATAGACTTTAAATGATCCCAGGTAGTGTGGTGGGTACATTAATATTTTCGGAATAAAAATAAATCCCGGCTTCGTACAATTTTATTATGCGTGGCTAGATTGAGATTGCGCAGAAGTTAAATCAAGCTTTGCTGTTCTGTTCGTAGTAGTAGTAGCCAGTAACCTCCATCGTTGTGTTGTTGTGATAATATTCTTCATTATTGCAGTACCAAAATCACCTTAAGGGAAAAAGTCACGCTACACACACTCTCACCCGTAGTAGTAGTAGTATTAGTAAGTAATATAAGGATTATACGCCATTATAGTATGACTACATGATAATGATACATTCCAAATTTCTAAAGGTGATAAACAGGTTTTCGCTTGATCTTTTCTGAGCCATAGTCATCATCATCGTGATCGTCAACATTCATCAGTTTGTATCACGACCGCAAACAGCACAAGTCTGTCTTATTTTACACGACGATATACGCAACACTGTTTATGTGTGTTTCTCTATAGGTAATACGTGATTATTGACGAGTAGTGGGTGAGGAGGCCCCACTGGCCCCACAATTTCACATTTTGCCATTTACTCAACAGCTTGTTGCTTGCATTTGGTCAAAAAGCGAAGCAAAATAAAAAGAAGAAGAAAAAACTGATAAGATGGGGGCAGAAGTGAATGTTGTTGCTACTATTTAATTGAGGTGGTAGCTACATCAACTCCTTTCGACAACTTACTACTAACTACACTGCAACAGCAAAAATATTTGATACAAAACGCATCCAAAAAGTCTTTTGCATCTTTGATATGACATGCCTACTACGTTGATGTCGTAGCTGATGGCTGCTGTGCTGTGTAGCAATCGAAACTAGTGATCATTCGTAAACAATAGTTGTGAACCGCAAACAATTACAGTGTGATTGTTGCGGAGCCATTTAATTTCTACGAGTAGACGAGTATCATGATAAAATGGTAATCGAACAGGAGAGAATTCTTTTATGGCAAAAAGCAACCTGCATGGGTTTTGCGATTTATTTTCTACAATTCTGTATGCATTTTCAATTTGCATGCATAACTCAGGAACCAGTAGCAACGCAGAAGCAAACTAAACTATGTGTCATGCATGAGCTGTACTATAGTATACTTTTTTAAATGTGTAGTTTTCTTAATTTTCTTTCTTTAATATCAGGTAAAAGTTAAATTGCTTTGTATTATATTGATAGTCGATATCATTTCTTATTTTTTTAAAAGAAATACAACACGAACTAAATTCATTCGATATTTTAACACAACAACAGAAAGCAGAAATCATTCACAATCTTTAGTTTAAACAGTTTTGTGTTAGAAAATAATAACTGCTTTGAATTTAAGGTATGAAATTTTACTATTTATTATCATACGAATAAAATGGTTGATGCAGGCATTATTCATCGTTATAAACAACATATTTGGCTTTTCAAGATGCAAAACGACAGACAGAGACGACTACTTTATTAATTAAATTTACCATAAAAATATGTGGTAAGGACATCACATTACATTAGGCAAAGACAAAGTGCGTCTTAAATTTTAATAACTCGACAAATTAAAGAATTAACAAGGTCTATCTACTAGATGCGTTTTGCAATGTGCTCATAGGCACCACAACCCTGTATTTTTCAGTAGCCCGATGATGACTCTACTCTGGCAGCATTGTTTATAGTTACTATCAACTATGCAGCTTGTTACTAGTAACACTCGAGTAAAACAGCACTTTGGTCAAATAGTAGCCATTGATTATGGCATACGCTGATTATGGTAACGGTTATCGTAAATAAGTAAATGAATGTCATTTCATGCAAATCTCATATATCTGTCATGTTGACTAAAAGATCATGATGATGTATCTCCAACATATTTTTGTTGCTCATTTCCATTATTCCTTTGCAACAGCTTCTATTATAAAATACTACAAGTCAGCCCTCCTGTCGTCCTCAAAGTCAGCAATCATCATGCGTACGTCTATTTTAGATTTATTTTGTCTTAAAAGTCTTTTCGTTTGCGTAGCAGTTGCTGATAAACAAAGCCTCGGTGCTCGTGGTAGACTATCGATGAACAATAAAAACCGTGTCCTCTTGCAAAACTTTTTAGTACATCTTAATGTAGCAGTTCGTAATTTATCTATATAAATCTACGCAGGTATCAATATACCTAATATTATAAGTAGGTGTACACACATGACATAAATAGTGTATAGGTATTTTCAAGTCAGTCAGTTGAACGTCTATAATATGGTCATACAATATTTTATGAGCATGAACAATGCATTTTATAAATGGACTCACATTATTGGCTACACTATCAACTTATCAAACTCCTTTTGGCACATCACATAAGCAAGTACACGCTTTACTCAAGAGAAAAGAATTAAAATGTTGATCACTTTAAAAAAGCTACCTCGAATGACCTTGGACATTAAATTTGCGATGACGATCAGTATGTGGTAAAGAGGCAAAGAGGAGAAAAAAGTGGACCCAACAGCAAAATATTATGTTTTTGTGTCTACCATCTTGCAGGTTTACTTTTTTGCACTCTTCTGGTCTATCATTTTTAATTTATAATAACGATCATGGTACAAACAACTTTGAAATGTTACTCCAGAATATTAGCCAGGTACGATATTCAATATTTTTTATATTGCGTCAACCATCAAACTATATTGTATATAGTTTTTACAATAAAATGAATATAGCTATGTGCCATGTAACATTCCATCGATATGATAATAAAATGCAAATTCAGGTTATACTATGGAACAGAGAAACAAAATAGTTTTGAGACAGGAGATCTATGGAAGCTTGAATATCTTGATATTACGAGCATTAATTCAAGTTGAGCAAAATTACTTAAGATTCTGCAGACTTCGGAATGTGTTGATGTAAGAAACAAGGGTAGCCGATAATATAATGGCTTTCACATTCAGCACGCATCAAAGTCATAGGTCTATTACATTGTAATCGTTATACAACTGATGACTTTTAACTTTAACTTGTGTTTTTCTCAGAGAAGTCCATAAAACAAATAATATGTACAATTTGTTGGGCGACTAACGATTTCCTCTGGTCAAACATCAACGCATGATTATCGTGTAATTCATGTAGGTATGTACATATCTGTATGTTAGCGATAAATGTTGCAGAAAAATAAATGCATACCTGCCTTGAACTACTTGCTTCTTTGTCTGCATGATTGAATAAAAACTTACCGATTATTATTCCTCCTCCTTCTATATGATTTGCTGCTTCTTTCTTTAAAAACACTAGACGTTTTTACTAATCCTAATAAGATTACTTGTCTCGTTTGTCAGCCTGCTTGTATATATGCAAATAATTTTAACCGTAAATAACCTTGACCAATTTTGAAACCAGGCCCAGAAAAATTGGAATCAATATAATGACGAAATATTTTACCAAATATGTTATCCCTCGGGGTAGGGATTTTGTTTGGTGTATATATTGATGGCTAATTTTAGAGTCATAAATGACTGACTATTTCTGCAGATATAACTTTTTCATACGAGATGGTTAATAATAAGCTGAATTATTTTTAATGGCACATGTAACATAGGAAAGAGATTTGCGTTTAAAATATTATTGATTCGCTAGCAGACACCTTGCATTCACAAAACTAATTTTCTATTTTCCATCAAATTTTGAATGTTTCTCTTGTACGGATCAAGTTCATTGTCGTTACTTATGCATACCGCTTAATTGCTGCTTAGTGGTAGTTTACCACCACCAACATCTTGTCCATGATGCAATGCACAAGGAATGTAAAGTTAAGTAAGGGAATCAGTTTGTGAAAAAATCACAAGAAGAAAAACCAGTAATTGCAAAAATAGCAAAAAACCCTAAAGGCAATTCCAACTTACAATACATAGAATTCCGTGAGGCAACAGGTGCTGCTGCTGACAATGAGATTTATGTATAAGAATAAAGATGAATAAGTGATAAAGAATGCGTGCCTCTATCTGGCTGGCGATGATGACTGGACTTCATACTTCATTTAATCTTTTCATTGGAAAAAAAATGCATTGATTCAGTGTCTTTATTTTCGCACGTTGTTATAGCATTGAGGAAAAGGCAGACAAGTATGCGAACAGTTTTTCAAATAGAAATATGGCTCTTTAATTTTTGTGTAAAATTGGCTTTGCGTAACCATTTATTAAATCATATTTCCACTGTTATTAATATTCTAGAATGCTTACCGTGTCGAATTTTAAATTAATGTTTGCAACTTTTAAATTTCCGCTTCCATTTTTAAAGCATTTTAATAAAAAAAACATATAAATTGCACAACAATCTTAAGTGTGTTGATGAAATTTTATGCAGCCAATATGGATGTTTGTATCTAGTATCTGTCAAAGTGTGTTGGACAATAGCAGATAAAATATTTATGCATAAGCAGAAGAAGCCGTCATGTCACCCTGCCGTCGTAATATTTTGTAGCTACGTGAACATAAATAGCATTCATTAACGCTGTGTTTTATATAGAACTCTGTTATAGATTCCTTTTCATAGCTAATTAGTGATTAGCTCGCCCTTGAAGAACAATACAATAGGGAAGGAATCCTTGACTGATTCATTATTATTTTATTTGTCTTGAAGATTTGTCGTTCTTTTTCTAATCAAAATGATTTCTCTAGTGTAGGCATACATGAATACATACTTATGTATTTGTGCATGTGAGTTGGAACCAAGTGCATAAGCAAATACCACATTCAACATCATCTCATCAAACAAGATCGACAATTACATTTAATTTTCCTCTTCATAATCATCATCGGCACTCATACGTAATTGGATTGTCTGGTCTTCGATAGGTAAATAAATTTACATAAATACATTATTCACATCCTATCCTTGTAAAAAGATAAATGCAAAACTCGGCATTACTATGACTGTGTAGATTCATTTATGCACATTTTCAGTACTGCTTCATATCAACAAATAAATAAACTTTTTTTGCGTTGCGTATATCTTCTTTTGAACATGTGGCTTTTAAAACGCTCCGCTGAAGACTTTGTAGCATCATACAGCAATAGGGCATTATTGATGCATAAACAATACAAGTAAAATGTTAAAAGGAAATCTTATCTTTCACTTTTGATGTTATTTTCAGCTCACGGTTTTTGTTTAATTATTACCATAAGTTGAGCATCCGCTCCATTTTTTCTTTGGCTTAATCCGTCCGATACATTTACCATCAAATAGGCTACGCCAGTCGTAGGAGGACACACGATGACTGCGCATAATGATGGTGGTGTATGTGCATTTAGGCAGATATATAAATAGCTGTTACATGCACAAATGAAAGGTTATAATGAATATACTCATTCTCAATGCACTATATGTACACATTTCCAATTTAAAGCAAACTAGTTATTCGACAGTTTGTTCATGGATTGAATTCATTATGCACTGTTCTAAATAAACAAGCTGACAATGAATGAATAGATTCCATGAAGGTGATACAAATGTAACAGTAAGTGTTAGCATGGCATCTAACTCACGTTTTCATATATCCTTAAAAATACAAAAAAAAAAATATTGTAATAGTACTTAAAATTAATCCAATACATCCCCTCCCTTTCATTTTTTGAACGTGCCTGAACATGCAAATATAAGGTATTTTTTATCGTTTTCCTTTTATTGCTTCCAAGGATTAAGACGACCGTTCGGCTATGTAAATTGTAAATAGCAATTCGCAGTGCAGAAATGATCGATTAAGGATACATTCGTTAGAGAATGTTGAAACTAAGTTTTCCTTGTCCACAAATTTGTATGTAAACGGTTCGTGAATAAGCAATCATAATGGTAAAATATCTCTAGATAGGTACATACTTTGACGATGTAATCGTGCAACAATCACATATCATCGCACTCCTACTACAATACAATCGATATTTTTTATCCATTGCACTTTGCAGAATAATGTTTTGTTTCCATTGGAATTTATGTGGAAATAAATAAAATGGACTTGTACGAGATGACAGTATTGCTCAGTTGAACTCATGTCGTTTTTGTTCTCATAAATTGTTGTTTGTAGTTGTAATTGTAAGGGACGCCGCCGCCTTGTCTTCTTCAACCATATCTTTGTGATAAAAAAGTATAGCTACATATTTTTTATCTAGGTACTATGTACGTGCGTACCTTTACCAGTACACTCATGGGATATTAGGGAGGATCTGTTTGTATATCCACAGCCTCATTTAAAAAAAAATCTTGTCGTTGAAGCATTTTTACTCATTGCAAATATAATCATCATGACTTTTTAAAATTTAAATGTCAACTGCTGAACGAGTCACTTACTGGCAAAGCAGAACGGTAATTACATACAATATTACTCCGATTAGGGTTACATTGTACCTTCCCTTTCTTATATAACAATGACAAGTTTTTTAGAAGAAAATATGCTACAGGCAGAGAGAAGAGAGTGCTTTTATTATCATCAAACGACATAAAAGACTAGTAATTATTTTTTAAATTGCAATTTACTACTTCAGGATGTGGTGGTTTTGTACTCCCGTCAAAAGTACATTTGTGGCTGCAAATACAGGTACATAATAGTCAATAGTGCATGTATTTTCATTTGCGACGTTTATTATGCTATATATCCTTTACACTATTGACTATGTCTGCCTGCAAACGTAGCATTTAAAGCATTATGTAAAGACGTTAATTTCTAGTAATTATGTATTTGTGCTTCATTGCATATTTTTCTAAGTAAATGGTGATGGGGGATACAATGCATAACAATTTATTACTTAGTATTTAGCTACAAGTTACAAGTGACTCTCTTTCTGTCTATAAGACAAGAAAAAAAGGGTAAAAATACTTGTAGAATCCACGACATACTGCATTGTTTGAAACCCAACAGGCTTATAATTAGTCTAGAATTTACTACTTGACTACACAAAAGGATAAAATGCAATAAAGCAAAACTTCTTCTCATTGTCATCAATGACGCATTATATTCATCAAAACAACACTTGAATATATCCCCACGAAACTTAAGTCTTATATAAGAGCTATTAAAAGCGTATTGTTTATAGACGCTAATTATTCAATTAAGTAATATGTGTGTAAATTAATATATCTTTCACATAAAGACCTTTTAACGGAGCATTTAATAATAAGAAGATGAATGGCATTTTAAATAGGCTATGGCCGTGGAATGCTAAATGAGAAGTAGAGGGACAGGTGACAAATGTGAATTAAATAAATTACATAGTATTACTGAAAGTTAAACAAAAAATTACTTTATTAATTTTTCTTTGTGTCAATCAGCGGCAATGACAAAACACATTATATGTACTCATAGTCGTTTGTTGTGGTCGGGTTTGGTTTCAGTAATAAAAAATGAGCTACAATTATACCACTAGTCACTGAGGCAATAAATCAAATTCTCATAGCTGTAAAACATTGAAAAATTATGCTTAATGTTTTTGAGTAATAACATGTTTTAACGAAACTGCTCTCATGTAACATTGGTCTCTTTTCTTTCATGTTTTTTCAGATGGATGGGAATGGAAATAATAGCAGCAAAGTTTCCACTTTGCGTCAACGTTTTGAAAACTACGACAAAATAGAACAGCGAAAGCCATCAGTAGTGGCAGCTACAATCTTTCAGCAGACCATAGCCAATCTTCAGCCAGTGGCCTCAGTGTCAACAAGAAAAGGATCCCTCGACAGTACAAGTGTAAAGAGTGCAAAGAGTGGTCAGTTGTTCAGTGATACAGCGAAAGAAAGGAGAAGGAGCAATAATCAAATTGAGAGTTCAACTAAAGTTATCAGAAGCAAGACAAGCGGTGACATAAAGTCCTTTGCTCATGGGCTAGTTGATAAATCTAATCTGCAACGTTCATCATCCGAAAAAGATTTACTCATGTCTGTCTCGTTAGCAGGAGCGTCGACTGAAGGTTCTGGCAGCAGAAGAAATGGGATTTACATAACTAATTTTGAGGATACTGGAAAGTCTCTGGAAAGCACCAAGAGAAGAGGTGTCGTTATTCTGGATGATGAGTTGGTAACGGTTCATCATCGTAACACAGGGAGAAGAAACCCTGCAATGAATGATATTGAATTTGCTGCTGTGGAGGATGAGGATGACGACGCGGAGGAAGACGATGACCTGGTAGATGATGTTGATGACGACGTCGAGCAGGACGATGATCCAGCAGTAGAAACATCCATCCCTTTATCTTTTGACCGACACGATGAAGTGCTTGGGGATGGCTCCAGCATTGCTAGCAATAGTACAACAAGTTCCCATCATTCATTTCATGGATTTTCCTCGAGTACAAAGAACTGCCACAGTATCCTTGACAGCATTATGAGCAACAATACTGCTCACTGTAGAAATGCTGCTGCTGGTGGTTCTGGTATAATGGTGTTGGAGGAAGGAGATAATAGAACTGAGAAAGGGATAATTAGCAATGCTGCAAACAGCAACAATCACAGCAATAGCAGTATAATAACAGGAGGAGGAATGAGAGATTCCGGCTCCAAAGCGAACACCCCTACATCCTCTTCATCCTGTTCGTCAGGGTCTGGTGCTTGTGGAAAAGTGAAAAGACGAAATGCTTTCCGGCACAAGGACGTCAGCTCTTTCCCAACAGCAGCAGCTGCAGGAGACGGGAGCTCTTCGGCAGTACTTGCTGCAGTAGCGAAGACGAAGGTGGCCGTGGAAAGAGTGAAATCTTTGGACTCTGCTACGTCCAATGTCACATCCAATTCTTCGAGTATTCACCAAGATAACAATAATAGCGTGATCATAAGCTCTGCTGTTGCTCTGTTCAACTCGAGAAAAAGTGTGTCAACTCGTAGCTCTGTCGCTGCCAGTACCAACAACTCAAGCAGCTATAATAATAAAAATAACCAAACTTGTAAAGAGATGATGGGTAGCAGTGGTGGCAACATGGTGGGCTGTGTAAGTGAGAGTAGTAAAAAGAGTGACAGCGGTAATAATGGCATTGTTCTTCATGCGGGTGGCATTAATCCTCACGAGCTCATGGTAGCTAATAATAATAATAACACCCCTACAACCAATAGTAATGTTAGTAGTAATAGTAGTAGTAAAAATAGTAACAATAAGGGTAGCCCGGCACAAAGGGCAGCTAGTCTTTGTGTTCGCACAAGTAACAACAACAAATCTTCAACTCTGAGATCATCACAAATGTATGAACCTTCTGCGAGCTCAGCATTTGCACGGAATAATGGCAATAATCAGCCTCCGCATTTGCAACAGCATCATCATCATTCACAGCAACATCATCAATTGTATCAGCAACAAAATTGTAACAATAACAATGCTAACAATAACAATCAACTCCTTGGTACCACTCCAGACAATCTTTCAAACAATAGTATCAATCATAATAATAATGGCAGCTCACAAAGGGTTGTAAATGTTGTAACCCCGTATCAGGTCACTGACATTTATAATCAACTAAAAATCAATGAATCATCATCATCCCCAGCATACCCAAATAATAACAATGGTATTAATAACAGTAAGCAACCTCATCAACTGAAGCAAATGCTAAATGAGGTGGAGTATGCTGTGCCAATGGTTCAAAGTGTTCAACAACAGCAAAGGTATCAACATCAGCAACAGCAGCAAACCAAGCAACATCCTCCGCAGAAAATCCCTTCCTCTGAAATTCCACCAAAAGTTCCTCCCCCACCTCTAAACTACCCTCCGTCTAGCATACGTAAAGAACAGTTTGGCTTGCCCAGTCCTAACAGTAGCTATTCCTTCCTTCCGCATCGTAATAACTCGCAAGGCATGTTGTCATCCACAAACGCGTCCCCAGCAGTCGCATACTCTCCAAACACTTCTGGTAGTAGCAAGAAAACAAATGCGAGTAGAAACGATGCAGTTGCCTCAACATCCCTTCGAGCAAAGGACAACAATATGAAAAAGGGTGCTGCTGCTGTTGTTTCAGGAGCTTATGGACCACCCGAGAAGCCTCCCAGAACATTTTTGTACAATCAAGGCCCTTCTTCAGGTGCTTCCACGAGACATAATCAACAACTTCAATATAAGCAGCAAAAGCAGCAGCCAGAACTACTTTTACAACAACAGCAACGTGGTAAACAGCAACAAAATGTTAACAAATCCAACCACGTCAAACAAACCACAACAAGTGGCAGAAACAATGCTGCAACAGATTTTTATGGTAGCAAAGATGACAGTAGTACAAACCGTCAAAGTACCAATAAGGGGCAAGTCAGTACTAATAACAGTAACAGCAGCTCTGGTAACTTGAATAGCAGCAGCAGTGGTAGTAGTATCGGTGGAGGATCATCAACAGGTGCCATAGGTCTCCCTTCATTGTCTCAAGCCAAGAGACAACATTCTTCTTCCTCCTCCTCATCTACGTTAACATCGGGTACTGCGGCGACAATCGTCAACAATTATCGCCAACAAATGTCTCCATCCACATCATTCAAAAACCAAGAGTCCAGTAACAGTAAGCAAAGCTACACTAGTACGGCTGGCGGCCAGCAGACAAACAATGTTCCCAGTGTAATTACCACCACGCCAGCAATACAACGAAAAACAATCGACACTTTAAATCAAAGTGATGTTTACGTAAGTAGAAGCAGTGGTAAAAAGAGAGTGGATGACAATGCTAACGGTAGTAGTACAAAAGGGGGCACACCCGAAAGTTCACGCACTTCTAAAGCTTCCTCCACCTCTCTTCATCGTCAATCACAAAGTAGTCATAATAACAATGGTGGCAAGCATCATCATCACCATCATCACATTCACCCACCTTTAGTCAGATCAAAGACGGAATCTCAGTTGGTAGTAAAAAGTAAGAGTACTGCGAACAGATTTCTCAACAGACCTTCAGACGGTGTTTTAGATTATGGGATGGAAATGATGAGCTTGGAGCCAGGTCGCCAACACAATCACTATCATCGGGATTTACTTGTGGATGCGACCCATCCTAATGCCACGTTTTCCCATGTGGCACCTTCTGCGACAATAAATTCCTATCATGCATCAAACGGTCCTCCAGTTCACCACCAATCTCAAACTAATCTGTTGACTTTGACAAGTAATAAAATTTATGAGCAGCAACAATACCGCAGCATTAGTAATCTCTTGAGGCATGCCAACAACAATGGTAGCACAGGTGCACATTACAATAAATATCCTTCTAATCCAGGATTACACTATGCCAGCCGGGAATTGTCGTGGCTGGACAATGGGCTTCCCCCGGTTTCAACAATGACCAACACTGGAAGTAACTACAATCTGTACAGTGGTAATGACAATCAGAACACGAGACATAATTCTCTTATGTACACGACAAACATTGACATTACGTCGGACCATCCGCACATGAAGCCGAGCGTTCGGCAAGCGTTAACTTTCAGTGACAACTCCACTCCGGTGGATTTACTTCAACAACAGCAGCAACAACAACAAACCAGCTTGTATGCGATTAAAACTAGTGATAATCCCAGTGCTCGTCATAATTTACGGAACAATACTGGCCATTACAACAACAACCATTATGTTCATCATCCCTTGTATCAATATCGACTCTCTGAAAGATCAAAGTCGGAATGGGCTTTAAACGCAGTTCATAGCAGCGGTACTGGAGGTGGCAGCAATGGCAGCAACGGTAATCAGTTTAGGGGTATTAATAACAATAATGGTGCACTTGGCTTCAACTCAGCAAACTCCACAACATCTTCCACCGCAACAGCTCATCGTCAGCTTACAAATAGTAATAGCAGACTTAACATGATTGGTAATAATAGTCCTGGCAATCATAATACATCAATCGATGGCACAAACCAATGTCCAGCTACACACATTGCTAGTCGGAGAGCTACAGTAGCGATCACTGGATCATCTGGAGGACCCCACTCCAATATGACTGGAGGTGCAGCTAGTTTAAATAGCGTTGGTCATCCAAGCCTGGACTCGTCCATTCCAGCATCACATCATTCTGGAAGCATTGGAAAAGGGCACAGGCAGCACCCTAGTTCGGTAAGTACCCTGTATTTTGAGCAGCAGTTTAACCTGTAAAGAGACACGCTTTGCATATTACTATTACGTTCATGCTGTCATTTGATCAATAATAACCATAACCGTGTCGTGTGAGGTTACAGAGTTGTACACGTATTGCCAAACGTCTAATCATTGAACACTCAAAAACGACTTTGTAGACACTTTCAGTTGTGCATTAACTACTACATGTGCAAAAGTCCACTCCTAGCGAAACAATTGCTTGGTCAAATATAAGATTATTAGGTAGATAGGTACCTCTGGTCATGGTGGTAACTGGTAACAGATAGCTTTCGTTTTCCATTATTCTCCCTTTGAATTTTCTGAGCATGATCTTTGTGTATTGAACGACCAATGCAAATTCTGTAACTGGCAACTGGTGACGGTGGGGTGCCTCGCCTTGCTACTTTTGATTTTAAAATGCAAAATAAAGTGAAATATGGGCCTGGTCTGAGCCCATGGTTTTGCTTGCTCTCTAGAGTTACTACGTAAATATATATGTATACAATATTGATTTATATATTGAATGAAACTGCATGTATATTTACTCGTTGTTGGCGTGCATGCATAAACTATCACCTCATCTCAACTTCTATTAGCTAGAATATGTTCATGGTATTTTTACTGTGACATTATAAATATTCAGCTATACTTAATGAAAATTTTCAAGAAAGTGGTTTCGCTATTTTATTTTTTACCACAACTATCTATGAGGTTGTTTTGTTTGGTATCAGCCAAAAAATAAAATCTCAGTGCACGTTCTTTGTTTTCTGCTAAGGTGTTCGTTTTTAGTCCTCTCCCTTTTTCCTTTGATGCTCACTTTTTTGTAGTTGGGCAAGACTCTCTTTCATCGCTCTTCCCTGTCAAACTTAAGCGTGGTTAAACGGTTTAAATAGAAAAAAACTTAAAAGAATAAGGAGCGGTTGGAAGTTGCCAACAACAACTGAAAAGCTGAAAGTGGACAAAAACAACGTGCTAACTTTATAATTTATAATGAGTAAGTAGGTACTTAATAAAGAGATTTTTAAGTTGGAGTCGTCGTCATGTGTAATATGTTGCTTGATAGATGTACCTGCCGAGCATTTTAATTTAAATTCAGTTTTGTTTGTTGTACGATCGATGTGGCGGATATGTGCGTACGATAATGTATTTGAATACGGTCATAAAATATTACGTGCTTATCAATATCCAATCTTTGCATTATGAGACATCAAGAGACATAATTGTTCCTATATATGGATGAGTTTGTTTGTGGATATACTTTACTTATAGATTTAAGTAGGCAAAAGGTAAATTTCCCTAACACTCTTTTCTTCTTCTTTTTCTCAAGATGTCAGCGAGTAGTGGAGAGTGGAGTAGTTTCACCTTTATTCATTTTCTTCTTCTTTTCTTTGTAACAGATTGTTATGCTTGTGTTGTTCGGGGAAGGTGTTAAAAAACTGTGAGGTACTTCAGGCGGGCATTTAAAATTTTTCTTTGTTACGTGAGTTTATTGCCTCGTTTCATTTTATTAGTCTTATACCCCCGTTAAATTCAGGTATCATGTTGTTTTCGCATTTGCGCTGCTTTTGCATTTGTATGCTCGAATTGACAAACATTTTGTGCATTTTCCTTTTTCGCAAATTGTATGTCTGTCTCTGGCGGTGGTGTCAAGAGAATTTGTTAAATTTTAGCATTTTTGACTTGACTGACATTATTGATCTGGCCATTGTGTTTTTATTGCTTTGGGGGTAACATATGAATGAGATTTCATATACGAACGTATATATTTTAATATTTATGCTTATAACTGAAAATGAGTTCTTGGTACGTTTTCTGATTGTGGGAGTTGTACAAAACAATATTTTTGCAATATTTTGGTAAATGAATAATAAGTGATGCTACCTTTCCTCCTCCGCTGATTTTTATGTCTGCTGTGAAGATGATATAAGAAGTTGGACGGTTCCTAGAAAGCGTCATCTTCTTCGTGCACTTGCATGTTGCGCCAAACTGGTAGATATTTATTTTTTGAATAAATTACATGCTTACATGTCTGGTTAGCAAATATTATTGCCTATTTATTACATTTTGTATAATAGATTCAAGACAATCATTAAATCCTTTGGGCAATAACTTTCTTCGTTATTTCATGTTTGTCGTGTAAGCAAAAAAAGTTGGGACTCATCTCATCATCATGACCAACAATAGTGTTTGTATTCAGATGAAAGATGAAACAATGTTCGCATTGTACAAGATAATATGCGCTCCTCGAGCACATTCAATGCAAATATTTAGGAAGTTTATCAATTGCAAATTCCTCCCACATGCAGAGAGGTGCTTTTATTTTATTACGTATTGAAACATCCAAAGTTTATTGTGCATGGTGCATGCCCATATTATACTCTGGCAGGCACACTTTCGTTTTTAAAATCTGAACATCCCCTTTCATTTTCTTTAGGGGTTTGGATTGGAGAAAAGGAAAACTTTTATTTTGTGAGTTGAATAGCATGATATAATATTCATCTTTGTTACAGGCCTTTTAATATTCCTGCTTTATTTACTGTGGAAGACTGCGGACAGAGTGACGAAGCTATATTTGGTCGTTTCCTTATGGATTTTCAAAAGTTTCATGAAAAACGGTTTAATAGCGATAATTGTTCAAATATTAGTGAGCACAGGGGAAAATCCTCGTTAAATAAACACTATTTGGTCGATGAGATGCTAATTTTCATCGTCAGGTTTTATGGATTGTAAAAATTTAAAATATAAGGCTTAAAGATTTAACCCTTCTAGACTAACCATTGTTATTAGTTAATTAAGGAAGACAGCTCATGTTTCAATGCATTATAGCTGAAGCTAAGTAAATAAATGAAAGTTGTATAACTGAATAATTATTCTGTCTTTCTCTTCATTTTAATGAGCGGAATTTTGAACAAGAGAACTATTAGGCGTTAAAAATGTCCGGTGCGATGCGAACTCTAATGAGATAATTCATAATGTTTCAGTCGTGTACAAACGGATGTATAATGTAACGCATGTTAATTTGTAGAAACAGTTTGCTCACGTAAATAACGACAAACAAAACTTTTTTGGATGTCGGTGTCAGTTTCCACAAAAAAGGATTCATTTTAAAACACATAATACATAGTATTATGCTAATGTAAAGTTGATTTTTTTATATTGATGACATGACGGGAAAAAATCCTTATACATATTCTGAAATAAAACGAAGAGACTGTCTCATCTTTCACCATAAATACATTCAATTACGGAAATTAGATCAAATTTTAGAGCTCGTACTCATTAGCACCGTCATCATTTACTCAGATCCAATGCAAAAGGGGGAAACTGATAAAGTGCTCAAATTTGTGATGACTAACTCTAACGGACGTGAAAATCGCTTTAAAATACTGTGGTGTAAGTTTAAAACAATAAAAAATAGAGAATGACAGTGTACTTGAATGTATTTTGAACTAGTACACACGTACGTAGTAATAATGTTGATTTTGTTGATGCACGCTGCATGGCGATTAGAGTAAATGACATGTAGTAAAAATAAATTATACTCAGTTGAATAATTGTTACCGTAACATGCTAAAAATCGTAATAAATATGTACAGCTGTTAGTTTGTAGTTAGAAGGTCGATATATAATAGCTCCCCCTCTCAATCCATTGCTTTTTAGAGCTGTGGTTACAGTTTGCAATTTTGAATGAGCATCGATCTCCCGTGCAGTTTCAGAATTGCGCATGGGAGCAATAATATGTGCGTACATGAGCAGTCTAGTTTTCAAACATCCCATGTTCATTTTGACATTGAGGCAACAAAGCTGTAAGCTATTGGCATACCATAGCTGCTCACGCAATTTCTAATGTGCGTGAACGTGAACGTATTATTTTTCAAATTGGTACGGTAAAAAATTATTTTGCAACTTTATTGCAGCAATTATAATAACCAAAACGCCAGATACTTAAAATACAATAAAGTCATAGTTGAATGGCATTTAAATCGTTATATTGTTACGGGATCATTTTCATGGAAAGAAAAAATATTTTAAAGTCATTTAAAATGTATCAATACCAATCAAGTGTCTAAAATAAAATCTAATTTTAAACGACTTACAATTACAAACTTTACCTTTTCATGTGGTTATTGTACATATATTGTAAGTCACACATATTTTATTTCAACAATGGAATGGAAGGTTTATCCCGTCTATTCGAGTTTTTGGCGTCTTGAATAAAATATCGAGTAAGTGAGGGGAAGCGGTCTAAGCAACGATCGAGCGAAGGTGCCATGCATACAATGCAAATGTAGAGTTTTGAGAAGGGAATGGATGGACATTTTATCGCGTTACAGTTGCGTCGTCGCTTATAGACGCTTTTCAAACAATTGTACATTGTTCGACGCCTAGAAAGAACAAGAAACCCAATGTTTACTACAGTCTCCTCGCTACATCTCTATAATCTCTGTTGTTCTCGTATTGTTTGCATAAATATACGCAACATGTAATGTGACTGTGTGGTGTATCATAGGTAAACACACACATTGCATAGGCACACACACCACACTGGTAAACGTGCCACCTACCAAACAGATTTTTTAAAATCTTTCTTCTTGAGAGCATACCTTTCACATGCCTATGGGATGATCATCGATTGAAAGATATGACAATATTGAAAGCGATTTCCTCTTCTTTATTAGCCACATTCCTGTGGACTGTGTGTTCTCTATTTTACTATCTATCACAGAAATATTATACATGCGTAGATAGATAATTTATCGGGCGGTACAATCACAACAGCGTATGAGCGTTGAATTCCTCTGATAAATAAATACCTAGTTTGTATTGGACACTCAGAAAACACTATTGCATTCCTTCTTTCCTAAGGTTTTTATAAAGCATGGGCTTTCAATTGTCTCCTTGGGTTGTGTTAGTGTCTTGCACTCATAAGGGCATTTAGGTTTTTGAAATAGCATTTCGTTCCTGGCTGAAACCAAACGGCAAGTGCTAGGATAAAGTAATTCTATGCATATATTTTTTACTGCTACCTGTTGCTATTAATATATTATATCCTCGTCGTCATTGTAACAACCATAGAAGATGTAGTCGCAACGCGTGATTGCTCATTTTAGCGTAAGTTCTAATAGCTTGTTAGCCCAGCTTTAATTCAGAAGTAAAAACGAAAACGAAACAAGACAAGCATGAAAGGCGATGATATCCAATTGTTGTAGCTGATTATAGAAGCTGAATATATAGGTACAGTACGAGCACAAAAAAGAGGGAATGAAGAATCTATTCGAAGAAACAAAGTATACGCGTATTTACGTAAGGACTTGGAAAAACAATTTTCTTACATACTGATAGATAAAGCAGAGATAAGCTGCGCTTATATCAGAGAAAAATATGATTATGGGTTTCGAAAGCATGAGTAGTTATGAATATCATGAGCAGTTGGGTTTCGATGACATTATTTGTTGTAAACCTATGAAAGTATGTGTACTTGCGCTTGCTTTTCTTTATACTTGATGTTAAGTCAGGCTGATAAAATATGAAAAGCCACTCTTCCTCAGAGATCAAATTCAAAGGTCCTGCTCCAACTGTTGACTTTGCTATGCCAGTTATTAGTTACCAGACAGTCACTTTTATTTACCATCTTCAATATTAAAAACATTTAAGCAGAGAATAAAATTATGCAACTTTCAACCTTTAGCTTTGCTGTAAATACTAAAAGTACTGAGATCAAAACTTTAAAATAAAATAAACAGTAAGATTTTCGGATAGAGACAGAACAACGATGATATATTTAGTTTTAAAATTATCTTATGTAGATATACGCTCAAAGAGAACGATGACTGAAATAAACAAAAATGAATTAGTCATATCCAGTTGAGTAAATGTTGAATGTAGTTGTCATTCTTTTGTTAAATTATATATCTACAAGGAATTTTTAAAACTTGAAATTAGCCTGAAAAATGTTGAAAGTACATAGGTAAATGTGTGGTGGTGGGCAGTTCTTGTGCACTTCGTTAAGTTTTATTTGCAGTAATACAAGTTGACTCGAAGTAACAGCGCAACAGATTTTATATCACTTGATTACCAGCTATTATTACCGTGCAGGTAACTCTACAAGAGTACCTTGATTTAAATGCTTTGACGTGGCGGCGGTACGATCACTTGCGATTTTTAGGCGACTCTCCGCTTGTTGTTGTTGTGGTCGGCCTTTTGTATATAATTTGAAATTATTGCGTCCTTTTGTGCATGTTCACATTATGATTAGATAATAGCTTGAAATTTTTTGCGACTTGCATAAATGACGATAATTTTATATTAGTTGATAGTATAAAATATTTATTCATATTCAGCACCATTTCTCGAGTCGTACGCTTTGTGAATTTATTCTGTGATTCTTTCTGGGACTGCTTTAAGCTACCTACTTGACTCTCGGCATTCTTAAGTATTTTGAGGTTTGAACTTTTTAGGGCAAACTGGTTAATGGATATTATTGTGGGGAATGCAAAATTCAACAATAAGGGAATGTTTATATTGATATCTCATATTTTTTCTCAATTAATACAAACGATTCACAATTGGACGGATTCATAAGCATCGGCCAGCAAAAACTTCAACAATATGTTGACGCGATGCGCCTTCAAGTCCATACGTCCATCAAAAATGTAAATGGGATTACAATTAGTTTTTATATGGCTGTCTATGTTTAACTACACAAAATATATTTTTATATGCTTGTCAAAAATTATGTAATTTAGTGTCTTCTATTAAACTGCACATGTGGGTCAAATTTCAATCATCATTCTAATTGCATTAATTGCGTATTTTAGGGACTACAAAATCTTGAATTCGCAATTTTTATTAGCAAAGCTGTATTGGCCTTTACAACTGCCAACGTCATTGACATTTTAACGAATAAAAGTGCGAAGTTCGTACAATGAAAACTAAAAGATATACTCCAAATTATGTCGAAATTCCTCAATTTTGTGGTTATTATTTGAGTTAAAATGAATAAAAATAGTCATTCATGCAGTGCTGAGTCGTATGTTGAGATTGTTAGCCATGAATTATTAATCAGTCCATTCAACTACATCTGCATCCACAACAATATCCCATAAGGTTGCATTGATAAGCATGGAATCAACAACATTCATCTTCACTGCTTTTGTATTTCAGTAGAATGTATATTCAATTATCTGAATTAGCCGACAGTGCCTATAAATGACAAAGGAAATTTAGGACGTCATATTATTTGCAATTGCTAATAAAAAATATCATTCAAGAAGAGGGAGATGATGACATGTCTGCAATTGTGTACATACCGTCTAAGGTGTATTCGTATTGTATATTCTTTCGTCTCCTCCTGACTGTTGATTTTACTAGGAGGGAAAATGAATGACTTTTGCTGCATAATTCCCTGCAAGTGACATTTATTTGCTTTTAAAAGATGCTTTTTTTCTTCTAAATTCTTTTTGTCGGTCACGACAAATGACGATTCAACAACAATTTGATTGTTCAACTATAAAAAGTGTCGAGGAAAAAATTTATTGTTAGCATGAGTTTTGCATTGCTTAAAAAGTAACGCAGCTATTCATATAAAACAAGTATATAGTTTCAAATTGGCCAACAACAGATATGAGATTTCTTACCCTTTGCAAAACTTTATTGATTTCGTTCCATTTCAACTGCATTTGCATACTTTCATTTTTTGCAAAAACCTTAAATTTCAACGAGGACTTTTTTTGTGAGTATTTTATTCATTTTTGGAATACCTACGCGTGACGACGGTTTGCTCAGTTCACTGAGAAATGTTAGATGTTTATCAAACATCGAATCACTGGCAACAATAATGGCGCAAACTTGGTCGTCATGTAACTTGTTTTTTCATGACATTGGGCTTGTTGTTTAAGGAAACGAGTGAAACGACGAAAGATGGGCAATGATAGCAAAATCGTATTGATAATAATGGACTGATATGATCACCAGAGTGATGACGATGCTACAGCTACATGTATGCTCTGGGCAATAATGATTTTTAACCATATCCGTGATTCTTCCTCCTTACAAAATATGCTATTTTTGCACATAGCACTTACTTTTGTATGTATAATATTTTAGGTAATCAGTGTCATCATTATCATATCATATCAGGTACTTCTGAAGTTATATTTTATGGTAAGCTTACTAGTGCAGGCTCGCTCATGTACTTTTTTGACATTCAAATAACAATGAGGATAATTTTGTTCTCACATTGTTACATTTATATTAAACAACGAATGTGTGGTATTATTAGCCATTCATCCATTTTTTTCGTGTCATTGTCCTTTACCTTCTTCCTTTCTTGTTTTCATTGCACATTGTGTTTTGTGTTCCCTTTGGGATGATGTGTACTCCCACTTCTAAAAATGGAATGGATGATGATGACGCCGATGATAATGGTCATCATACTTTTGATGACACCAAGATGATAATGGTTACACATTTGGTAACATATAGAACAAATTATGAGGATGTGCATTTTATGATGTTAAAACTGATATACGTAATAAAGTTAAAGTACTGATGTACTTAAATATTATTCAACTACACTCATTTTAAATGTGTATGAATCACTTCCGGATGACCGAGGGGAAAGGAATTTTAAAAATGCAGTGCCATAAAAGTCGCATACTTTTAAGGTGCGTACATGACTAAAATATGCACTTCTTGTTGAAAAGGTCTCACCTTATGTTTTCTGGAAGGTCCGTATGCTTCAATAGAATTCGCACCTTTACTGCGCACCTACTCCTCTTTGGTGCTGAATGAGAATGTCCCATTGTATGTTCTTGTTCGTGGGGTAAAGAGATTACAAATTGGAAATCTGACATGAAATCTAAGCACAAGTTTCATAATTCACGTGAAATGAAATATCAGAGGTTGTCCTTACAACTTCTGGGTACAACATAGCACATTGTCGATCATCACTAGTCATTATTTTAAAGAGAATTAATAATTGTGTCTTCCGTGCTTTTGTCGGCCTTCAATGACAATGAGAATTTTTCGTGAGTATGAATGAAGAGTAGGAGGAGAATGTTTAAACTGTGTTTATTGTGCAGGAAGGGTGTATTTGATGGGTTATGTGCATACTAGAACATCACAATTAAACGCGCTATTACATATAGAGTACTGACCACTGGTGATAATGAACAATAATTCATAATTATAATTATGTAGTTATTATGTAGTAGCTGTCAATTGTGGAATTCCGTCATTGGAAATATTGCCAATGAATGACAAAATTTCTAAAGCTTCAAAATGAAAGGGAGTCATAATGATGATGAGTACTTATATCACTCGATTTAATAAGCTTGTTATACTTAGAAGTTTACGATGAGAAATCAGCTCGGTAGAACAATTAGTGCAACAAGTTCATGTCAATCATGTACTTTGGCTTTGTCATTTGTGTACTACATCATCATGTACACAAGTTTCTTTTTTTGAATCGTGACTTTTATGATTCCCAGGACTATTACTGCACAACAGTGCGAATAATGCGGCGAGAGCAGTTAGTTAGTGTTATTATTATTATTTATATACATAGTGTAGAAAATTGCTCTATCAGATGCAGTTTCATTATCGTAACAGGGTGAGAATAGACGACTGCTACTAAGACGAGTTAGCTAGAAGAAGGTAAAAGTTGACAAGTTCTCTAGAAAATCCTTTTGGTATTTGCTACCTACAAATAAATATTTCACATTTTTATGTAATATGCTATAGCATTAGAATCATCTAATGATAATAACAATAATCGCTGTATATTTATAATGAGTTATGATGGCATTGAAGGTACAAAAAAGTTTTTCTTATTATTATGTTTATTTGATCAACAAACCCATCAATTTCTATTCATTGTTATTCAATCTTATATTTATCGTAGTTTGAATTTAGCGGCTATTATAGTACTTGATGCGAGCAGTGAACGCTATATA
>JAQFYG010000245.1:0-38217 GCA_034694325.1 Entomobrya corticalis | reverse complement strand
AAGATTTGTGATGTGCGTATTGAATCCAAAAATAAATTTAAAGTGAATGGAGCCATAAATGAGATAAGATTAATGTGCCCATTATGCATTTCTAAATCTGCGACAATCATTAAACCATCGTTCTTGTCTCAATCAGAACATTTGAAAAATGCATTTCCAACAATAGATCAAATGTTGTACTGGCAGTTGAATCAATTAACAAACAGGGAAAAAATGACGGACAATGTCATTGAGGAAATGGAACAGTGTCAAAACGGAATATCTAAGGAACGGACAAGGTTTCACATTAAAAATTATACAGTTATGCAGGCATATGCACATGTATTTGAATTAGTCATGAAAAACTATACGTATACACTGGAATGGAATATACATGAACCTTTAGTTTGCTTAAATGGCGAATTGGTCAAGACAAAATTTAATTCAACATTTCCAGCTTGGAAATTGGCTAAATTCCAAATAATGGTATCAAGTAAAGTTTATTCTGGTCAAAGTCCATATCAGTTTGCTCTGGTAACTGAGGACAAAGTCAATAATTTACGGTTTATAGCATGTAATAGAAATAATGGGGGTAATTCGATTTCGTTTCAAGATTTTATCAACGGTTTTGACGGTTATGTTTGGCTTTGTTCAGTGTTATCAGTCATGTTTACTGGTTTAGTTTTCTGGTTGCTAGGCAACCATAAAAAAGGGTTCAACTCTGTGATTCGCCCAGTAGAATCACTAGTACGACATTTACTGGGGCAATGCGATCCGTTTCTAAATTCTAAAGAAACAAGTTGTGTATCGATTCGGTTCTTATTAATTGGTTTTTGCTTATCTGCCATTGTGATAAGTAACGCATATAAAAACGATAATGTCTACAGAATGGTGTTACCAAGAAAACCAATAACTTTTCAAACATTGGACAAACTATTAGAAAACAATTTTTCAATTTTTACAAGGTCTGCAGAAGTTGACTTTTATATTTTTCTTGTAAGCAATACAGATATTTTAAATATTACTTTAAAACCATCCCAACATATGATTGGATCTGATGGTTTTGAAGTATACATAACCTCCGAAGTAAGTACATCTCGTCCCGAAATTTCGGACAACACCAGCAAACTACTCTTTCGGGATACTAGATTACATCCCCTAGTTTCTAATATCGTTAAAGAAGTTTTATCGAAATCATCAAATTCGAAGTCAAATTTGTCACTTGCCCTAATAAACTCGCATAGTGTTTATCTCAAGAAATTATTCTGGGAAAAGGAAAAGAAGCTACTAATCAAAGAATTAGAAAAATGTGAGAATGTTGCCGTTATACTACCTTCTCCAATCTGTGATGAAATGTCATCTGCCTTAACTGTAAGAAAAGAGGCTGTTGTACACAACGGACAAGAAACGTACTTCAAAGGTTATAACGTCTTCAGTTTACAAGGCAACAGTGTGCCCCCATTCTTGAGCGAGAGAATCAAGCGGATACGATCCTCAGGAATAATGGAATGGTGGACAAAAATTATTCACGAATCGGGAAAATCCAGGAGAAACTAAAATTTATTTAGTACCAAAAGCATTTCAAAACCAACCATGGGAGGGAACATTCTAGCCGTTTTCATTGTTATGTTTGCGGGACATGGAGTATCCATTATTTTATTTTTTGTTGAAAAAGGATTATCTGTATTTTCTCATTCAAATGATAAAATAAAATAATATTAAATTGCGTTGTTGATTGTTGTCAATATCGAGAATTTTAAAATAAATCGAATAAAACGGGAATCTGTTGTGCCATTTAGCTTCATATTTATTTATGCAGAGTTGAAATGCATGACCACTACCACTGCACTGACCATCATCACCGTTCTAATCAAATGGCTTTGTTTTAGAATCAAAGTATTTTGTTTGCTTCTATGCATCCTCTCCCAGCATCGCATCTTCACCGTTCATCAATCTACTAGCATAGCTGAAGCTTTTCCCTTGTGCTCTTGGCTTTGTTCATTTGTTGCAGTTGCAGTTGCAGACCAAGCATTTCATGTTCATTGGCTGCTGTGGAGACGAAACGAGAAGGATTCTGGTTGTTGTAGTGCGAAAACAACAAGAAACGCGGTAAACAAGCAGTCAGCCCAGCAGCCGGTGAAACTTGTTGACTGACTCTCTCAAAATAATAAATACACCTTCAATTTTTTGATTGTTTTGGATTATTGATTTCTCGTGGCTCAGATTTAAATCTTCAAATTCGATTAGTTAAATCTAAAGTTAAATTAATTAGTTATTTGTGCAGACATAAGGTAAGTCATCAGTAAATTACGTCGTATTGTTGTTGATCTAGAGAAAATGTCAAATGATAAAAGGTCTATATTTATAATATTGTTTAGTTGTCGTTGTCAGTTGGATTATAGGTAATTTAATTTCTGTTTTAATTTTGTTTTAGCACAGCTGCTGATTTTGATTGTGTGAGTCCAAGAAGTAACCGACTTATCTGAATCCTAACTAAATCATTAATTTTTAATGTTATAAAAACATCTGTTTATTACACACGTCACACGTATCTCAGGTGAGCGTTTTATATACCATCAACCATTGGTCATTAGTATTTATTTAATAGTAGAAGCTATTGTTTATTGATTATTCCTGTGATGGCCTTTTTATTTAATGGTTTGTTATTGTAAATAGTTTACCGAAGAGAAGAAAATGCCTGGGCTATCATCCCGTCGAAAAAAGAAAATTGCTCCAGGGAAGGCGACCCCCATTCCCGGAAAAAATAAAACCCAAACCGCGTTTACCCCAACTCCAACTCGACCTCCTATCAGTAATAGTGCAATGATTCGAGTGTCTTCGCGGCTCGGAGCAAATAAAGCCAGGACAACTCCAAAGAATGGAGACGATAAGGTTTCTTCGGGACACCCTTCAAGGCCACAAACCGCGACCTTACGAAAGTCTTCTCGTGTGGTTTCCGCGAACGGAAACAACGTCCTAGGACGGGCAACTAAACGACAGACAGGAGGTCTCCGATCTCGTGTAACTCCCAGCGTTGGAACTAGAGCATCTAAGGTCCCACCCAGCAATCAAGGAGAGGAGGAAGGGACTACTCCAATCAAGTCCAAAGCAATATTTGCCAAGCCGAATGTTTCGCTGCTGGATAAACTAAATGCTTCTATGGACTCATCATCAGAGCTGGATGATGACAATGACGAAAATTCAACTCCATTGAAGAATGGGACGAAAATCAAACAACGATCTACAAGCAAAACTAATAATGCACCTGGAACTCCACCCGCCATCAAAAAGAAAGTACGAAAAAATTTACTCGAAATTGTTTCAGCGTCACCAAGAAAATCTGAGAAAGTTTCTAAGAGTAAGAGTTTAGAGAATGCCAATGCGCCCACCACTGGTGACCCACCCTCACATTCAAAGATTAGAGGAAAACGTACTGCACCAAATCCACCAAAGTCAACAGAATCAACCGCTAAAAGAACAAAAGTTCAGGATGCAGACCCAGAGCCAACGGCCAGTCCATCTCGTAAAAACAGAACAGGAAAGCCAAATCAGCCTAAGCAAAAGAAAAAGCCAGCTATCATGTTTCCATCGAAAAAGGGAAAGAAAATCCAACCAAACAGCAATTCCGAACCAAAATCGCCACCAGCATCTCCCCTACCGCACAATCGAAGTATTTCCATCCGCCCCCAATTAACAGCTGCCGCTTCTACTTCAACCACCCGGCAGCATCAGTCAGGTTCTTCTTCCTCAGGACTTTCACGATCTCAGAATCACAGACTTAATACTTCAGCTTTATTTTTGTCACGTCAGAATCGTCGCCCATCCGTCTTTGAAAGTATGCGTTCAGGAGCTGGCACCAGCGGAGTAGCTTCAACTTCTAAAAATAACAATACAGCCGTTAAAAACCGTACCGAACGCGGTGAAAGTCCAGAGAAAGAGCGTTATGTGGGAAACGATGTGTTTGGAAATTACAGCATGATGAAAGACAAGGACGTTATAAACTTGGTAAATGAGCTGAAACCGGATCACGGCTTGGATCAAGAACATCTTGAAATGCTGTGCTTACGAATTAATCACTGGCTTGAAGATTTTTTTGTACTTCATTGCAACGAAAGTCGTCATCCTTACGGCTTCATACCGTTTGACCAGTTGAAGCAGGCTTTGATTGACCAGTGTTTGCTGGAAGAGGATGCAAGTTGTACGGATTTTCTCGGAGAAATGAGAGAAGGGATTCCGAAGAAGGACTTTATACGATCTGAAGGGGTATTGTATCCAACCCGGTATTCACTCAAGGAAGACAATGATGATTTTCCATATAGTGAGGTCATTTAAGTATTGTGGCGTTAGTTTTTTTTGAATCTGTTTAGTCAATCCTGCCAACAAGAAATAATATTTATGTGTATACAATTAAATATATATAAACTGTTATTATAATAATATATTCTAATCCAACGAGTATAAATTAAATGTCAGTTTGAAAGGAGCATCTTCATCTAACGAGCTTCTCTCCTGAATGCATGGCATTAAAATTTATATCAATACATCCTAAAATGAAAAATTACATGAAATAGTTTCAAATTGTAACAACTTTAAAATTTTTAGTGGCACATTTAAACCAGCATTGGATGATTCTATATCTCTTTTTGTTTTATGTTAGAGGAATTTTGTGCTGTAATATATATATGATATAGGTATTCAAAATATATCAATTGTCATTGCCGACCTTCTGAGCTATCAATAATGTCTCCAATAAATGTAATAAAATAAAAAATTATTGTGAATTATGTTCAATGCTTGTAATTTTGTCAATAAATATACTAAATGAAAATATATGATTTTATAAAAATATACAAAGCAAATACAATAATTTTTTGTAGATGTTCCTATTCTTTTCTTATAAATAACGTTATCGAGATTATAACATAATTTTCGTATGTTTAATTTTTAAATTCGAATTCAGATTTTATCGATATGATTGAATATTTACATGGTTCATTGAACTAACATTTGTATTTACTTTACTAATCAAATGCTTTCCGAATTTTAATTTATATATTGAATAAAATGGTCACTACAATTAGTACAAGTAGTAGTAAATGATTTATTCTTTACTCTATCTATCCACCTACAGGTTTACACTTATCGCATCCTTGGTGAAGCTGGAATACAATCACTCCATATGTCAGAATCACTCCCATCATCTAAAATTGTTCCCATAGAAATTCTATTATCACTGCTTAATCATTTTTCCTTTTGCAACTTTGCATACATATTTCGATATTACATTGCCAACTTACCGAGCTGAGATATGAGTATGTAACCGAAAAATATTTGCACGAAACTGCCACTGGCCTCAATGAAAGCTCATTGGAAACTACCATCAGTTTCAACATTTCATGCCCATCCAAATGACAATCTGTCATGTGTACCGATATCCATGCCATAACAGCATTATAAACCTACATTGGAAATAAAATTGGGGGAAAAGAAAAGTAAAAGTAAATCCATATCCACTTGGCTTTCTCTATATTTGCTACCTTGTAATGAAACTCTGCAGCAGCAATCCAAACTGGAATCGTTAGTCCAAATATCAGCAACACCAGTTTTTCAGCATTTCCTTTGTAGCCATTCCACACATAAGGTGCCTGGGCGTAATATGATACCGATGCCAGACAAGCAGGAAATAACAAAGTTCCTATATGATTCCTCACAAGATCAGTGACCTTTGTTAACTTCCTATATTTATCCAATCCATTTCGTACAGAAAGTGCAGGTAACGCAGGATTATTTCCTTGTTCAACTTGAGGATTAAGCAATGTCGCAAGCTGCCGCAGTTCCAATGTCGTCCAAAAAATGAGACCTTCTCCGAACAGGAATATGAGACCAGCATATCCGAAAGGATAATACATTATTATGGTTATAACCAAGCCAATTGTATTTTTTGGGACTTTAAAGATTTTTCTAATATCCAGATAGTAGACAGAGTCCCCCAACCAGAGGGATGAAGACAGACACGCAATCAGAAGGATAATCGTGATTGCAGTTGCGCCAATTGTGAGATATCTGTTGATGTCGTACTTTAGTGGAAATGGGCCGAACTGTGTAGTACGAATTCGGGCAGATTGAATAATTTCCAGGAGAAATGCTTCCTCTCTCCAGAGCATGTTGCATAATGCCCCTGCCATCGCAAAACATCCGATATTGCTTATCCATTCCAGAATTGCTACTACTATTGTGGGATCTCCAACAGGCTTTTTGAATAGAAAGATAATTCCGTTAACAGAATAATATAGAAAGATTGTCAACACAACGATATACGTGATCCCGCAAAGGACTTGTTGGAATCGAAATTTCTTAAGAATGTAATTTCCATTTGAGTTGGAACTCTGATCAATTTCCGTTTTAAATGGGACTAGCAGAAGGTAATAGAAAATGTTTAGGTATGGTACCAAAAAAGAATTGTCTTTAAAATTGTAGGATTGTTCGGTGGAGTCATTGCAAATTATATTGGTGCTCGAATTAGAAATTTTACTGTGGAAACTGTTGTTTCTCATAAAATTCTTCAATTTCCCCATCTTAATACAAATATGACTTTGCCAGCCTGGTTAACTTGCTCAAAAATATGCAATGACTCGAACCATTACTATTTCAAGCTGACGCCTACATTAGTGTTTCATAACAATTTACTGAAGTCGCAGGGAAATTTACAAACCATTCATCATTAAATAAAATCCATTTGTCACTAAAACTAAATGACGACTTTGTGATTCGTTTTGTACTAAACTTTATAGAACCTAAATTGGCTGTTTTAAAATATAATATCTAGCCAAACTGTACACAGTACATTAGACGTTACCGTTGATTGGTGAAAATTGCACAATTTCAGCAACTATTACATACGAACAAGCTGAAGTCCAACTATTTCCGAGCTTTATATAAGATAAATTGTTTGCATTCTTTCTTAGAATTACAAAAATAAATAGTTAACAGAACAATTTCTTTAATATGCCAGTGTTTACTTTCCGGTTATAGTTAAGAAGTGCTTCCTTCCAAATTACTTTATGCATTTAATAATTTTCGTAGTCACGACTAAAATGACTGTTAAACAGTTTATCATACAGAACTATAGTTCACACTCATGTTTTAATGAAGCTAAGCTTGAAATCAATTATCAATTACATATATATAAATGGTAATGAAAGTAGAAAGTATTTACACAATAATAATGAATATTCGTAGGCTCCATATAACGTAGTAAACGTAGGTAGGTAGTTAATAGTTAATACATATGGTTAGCGTTGACAGAACCAGAACGACAAGCAAATCTCCGTTTTCATTAAGCTGCAGTAGCCTGAAAACAGAAAATATACAAAGATGCTTACTTTTACTACATAATACATTACCATCGAATTTCACATATAAAAGTAGACCATGACCATATAAATGATGCCAATTTACTAACCTCCTCCAACAATCTTTGAATGACTGCTCTGCTCATCCTCTGCTTATTCTCCGTCACCTTGACTCCAGTACTTCCTCCGGTACTACTACACACAGCATTCACATGTAAAATTCCTTGCGCATTGATCACCATCTCCACATCGATATTCTCGACCTCCGCATCCCTCGGGGGTATTCCATTTAGGTAAAAGTCTCCCAAATGTTTGTTCCTCACAGCACTGTCCATCTCCTCCCCCTGATAAATGGTAACCTGTACACTGGTCTGATTGTTATGAGCAGTCCTATACCTTTCCTTAGCCTTCACCGGTATCTTCGTACTCTTCGGTATAATCACAGAGAAGCCGCCTCCATAAATCTCAACTCCAATGCTCATGGGAGTCACATCCTGAATCTTTGTAAAATCTGTATTCTCTCTCGTAATAGCTCCATTCATGATAGCTGCCTTCATTGCTGCCCCGTACGCAACCGCCTCATCAGGATTAATTGAGCAGTCCAAAGCCTTCCCACCGAAGTAAGATCGCAACATTTCCTGAATCTTTGGAATTCTGGTTGAACCTCCAACAAGCACAATGTCATGAATCACTCCTTTATCCATTTTGGCCGTCTTCAATGCTCCCTCCACACCATCAAGTGTTTTCTTGAATAATGCTTCATTGAGCTCTTCAAACTTGTCTCGGGTGACAACCACCTTCAAATCTGTTCCTCTATACATGCTATCAACAACCACCTCCACTCTCCTTGCGCTGGTCAGCTCAATCTTTCTTCGCTCACATTCTCCCTGAAGTCGCTTCAATCTCCGACGGGCATCATCTCTTGTCTGCTTTTGATTGCTATCCTTTCCATCAAAAAGATCGATTCGGTGCTGTCTTTTGAACTCTTCTACGCAATACTCCATCAAAACTCTATCAAAATCCTCTCCTCCCAAGTGATCATCTCCATCAATAGCGAGTGTCTCAAGTTCCCCCTGCTTTGATTTGAGAACAGCGACATCAAAGGTACCTCCACCCAAATCGAAAATGAGCGTATTTCTCTGCTGACCATCTTGACCAAAAGTATCTGCGTGTTGTTTTTTGTAAGCCATAGCTGCACTAACGGGTTCTGTCAGGACCATCATCACCTCTAAGCCTGCTAATTCTCCTGCATCCTTTGTTGCTTGTCTTTGTCCATCAGTGAAATACGCGGGTACAGTTATAACTGCCTTGGTTACTGGTCGCATGAGAAATCGTTCCGCAGATTCCTTCATTTCTTTCAAGATCTTTGCTGAGATCTGTTCGGGATGCAATCGTTTTCCCCTCACACTGATCTTTGGAATTCCAGAGTCATCCTCCACTGTAAACGCCCAGTATTTCATGTCTTCTTGCAACTTGGGATCCGTAATCTTTCTCCCAATGATTCTTTTGGCGTCAAAAATAGTGTTTTCTGGATTCTCATATGCCCGGCTTTTTGCAGGTTCCCCAACAGTCTCGGAACCATCATCATGGAATGCCACATAACTGGGCGTGGTGTTTTTTCCCTGGGAATTCGGAATCACTCTGATCTTTCCTCCAACATAAACAGCAACACAGGAATATGTGGTTCCCAAATCAATCCCAATAGCGACATCTTCACATTCCAAATTCATATCGTTTTGCTCCTTCCATTTCTTAAATGACTCTTCTAATGCTTCCGTCAACTCCACACGTTGACCTTGAGTGAGTGGAGTTTTTTTGTGGCAGTCGTCCAAACATTTTTTGCTCACAATATCATGCAATTTCTGAAGCTCATTGGTTCGGAGAAACTCTTGATTCTTCAAATGTTTGCCAATCTCATCATCATACAGCTTACAACAATCTACAATAGCTCCTGACGTCACAGCCTCCTCCTCGCCCATTTTCAACTGGAACAATTCTAAAACCTCCTCAAACGCTTCGTTATTTTCTTCTTCCAATTCTTGAACGTACGGCTCGGTAAACGCGTCTTTCTTAACGCGACACTTGTCCTTGAACAGCTTAACAGAATTTCCATTTGCCTTATCATGACCTTCCCTAAGCTTGTCTTCTGATCTGACTCGTTCCATACAAGTTTTCATTTCAGTTTGATACGAGCCATGACAACTGGATACCAGATTTTTTGCTTCAGATTTTAAAAGTTCAGTTCTCTGCTGATGTTGTAGTAGCAGCAGATGAAAATCCTGAATGAGCTTCTCATTAAGTATTTCTAGGCCTTCATTTTGCATGTTGACTGTTGGGATTGGATAGTCCTTGAATTGTTTCTGGCTTTTCGTTCTATAAGTCTCATTCCATCGATGAAATTCATCTTCATCCACAAAAGCGTCATCTTTCAGGAACTTTGTCATCTCGTTGTGGTACATATTAAAGCACTCATCCATGGCATCTTGGACTTGTTGCTGAGCTGCCTTTCCTTTCTGCTCCAGTTCGTAAATGGCTGCGTCAGAGATGTCGTCCAGTTTTTGGAGCAGTGTTTCCAAATTGACTTTGAAAATGTTGGAATCGCATGGCAATTGACACTCTCTTTTATACATTTCTTGATATTGGGGTAGGTTATTATCACGCCATTCCTCTAGATCCTCAATGTCAGTCAAAAAGGCAGCCTCCATATCGTATTTGTACGTTTCAGTAAATTTCTGAATAAGCTTATTTACAGCTTGATAATGATCTTGTAGTTTGACAGTGTGCGCATCAGTCAACGAGCTAAAAACTCGTTCCATGCGGCTATTAAAATCTGATAAACTGCATCCAGAAAACTCAGGTTCCTTTTTTCCTTTTACAACAAATCTACTCCTTTCCTGAGTGAATCTTTCTACCAATTCCCTTTTCGTTTGGTCATGAGGGCCTTGTAGAGCTGAGGCTTCCTCTGTAGAAATGTCTAAGAATGGAATGCTCTCCAAAAATGTGCTAAGCTTACTTGAATATTCTTCTGTAATGTTGTCCAACAGTTCTTGGAGCCCTTGTCCTGCTTCCTTTTGGCGACATCGATTTTCAAGGATTGTTTCATTCTGAAGGTGCTCCTTTAGCTTGGCTTCTAGTTGACTAGAAATTTTGTCTAGTTCGGCATCATCCTCTTCATCCCCAACTTTCTCCCGAAAATCATCAAGTATGTCTGCAATAATGCTTTTTGCCTTTTTGATAATCTTGGCTTCTTCATAATACTCCATTTTATTCTCTGGAGAGAATGAGAACTCCATATCCAAATCCTCTTTAAAAGTCTTCAAAGCACTTTCCGTTTCTGCGTTGATGTATTTGTCACGCTTTTCTTGATTAATTTTTTTGACTTCTTTCCACAGCTTGTTGATGACTCCCTCCAACTCATCCTCAAGTTCCTGAAGTTGTTCAGCATTTCCAAATTTGCGAGAAGACTTGAATACCGACAATGCCTGTTTTCTTGCAAGTTTATCAGCCTTCTCCATGTCATCATTATTCAAATACTTTTTGGTCCTTTGATGGTTCTTTATAACATCTTGATATTTTTGCAGACATTTTTGAAGCAGACTCTGATTAGTAACCTGGACTGTTGCATCCAACAACGAAATCGGGGATGGGATTTCCTTTGAGTTGAAAATGGAAATATACGTTTCCAAATAACTACAAAATTCGTCGGCAGTGACAACATTTCCTAGAATGGTTTTTACAGAGGTTTCTCCAAGGTCATCCGGATTGATCAAATTAGAAATAAAATCTTCCAGTTTCTTTGCAAACGAAACATTGAGTTCTTGAATGGAACCTTTGAAATCAGTCATGATTGCTGTATCTCCAGGATATGGCATTAGGTAGCAATCCAATGTTTCAAAACAGGCTTTGATGGTTTCTCGAATAGACTTAGCTTCCTGTGACTGTTCGGGCTTGATTTTTAACTTTTCATCTAAAAATCCTTTCCCTCCTTTGGCGCCGTAAGGAAACTCACCAGGATTATTCCAATCACGAATAAGAAATGTCAGCTTTTGAAACGGTTTCGTGGAGGTAGATGATTCTTGACCTTGCAGAGCCAGCTGCCCATACTTGACGTAAGATTCCAGAGAAGTTAGAACATCTTCTTGAAGATTCTTAAAAAAGTTGAAGACCATGCAGGAACTCATCAGCAAACTTATTCCAACGATGGACGAGGTGGTTCGAGCACTGATATTCTCATCGTACGTCCCTTGTGTGTCAATTAGTAAAACAGCAATGGGCGTTTCTTCAGCGCCAACCTTGATGAGAAATGGTTTACTCCACATCCAGATTCCTTGAGTTTCCGGTTTTGTTCCATTTCGAAATTTGAATCCGGAAAGAGCCTTATCTTTATTCTGCCAGTCCATCCAGTCAGTTTCGTCCAATTCAAGGGCTTCGAGGCAGCGAATCATGTAGCCAAGAAGAAAACTTTTGCCTTGGCGAGAAGGACCGCCAACACAAATGATACAGAGGGGACGATTTTCCGTTCGGGATAACACACGATTCAAATTTGAATGGTTAAGTTGGATCCCGTCATCATCGCCAGACGAGTTACTGAACTGAATGAGTTGAAGTGGCTCCTCCATTTCTCTTCCGTTATAGTTGGTTTATCGCCAAACACTGTACACCAAAAAATATCCGTTACATCATTACTTAACACTGGTTTAAACGTATATTATGATTGATTTGCACATAAATTTAGTTACACGCCCAACTTATACAAACAAGTCAGTAAGGACGGTAAAAGGGCCAACGTCTGAGCAGTGATAAATTAAGTAGAATATTTGTGGAATATAAGAAATATATCAAATATCAGATTTTCTCAAATCAACAACCGAATAAAAATGTAGAATAAAAAACGGATAAGGAATCTACAAACATTTAATATTCAACTTTATATCTAACCTTTTACCTTAACCTGATTAGCTTGACAGTTATTCAGTATTACCGGCCGGCTCCAATTAGTCCAATTTCCGGACTCCGCACCTAAAAAAAGGTTGACTTTTATGGAGCTATATAAAACGATACGTATTTTATATTCAAACTGGTTATTGTTCAGCTCAACGATTATTTGAACAAAATCATTCACATCGATTCTTCTTAGTAAAAGCTGTATGTGTAGATGAATGTAAAAACACCACTTTGACTTTTTAACTAAATCAATTTTGATTTGATGCAGAGCTAAGAGCAGAGAATGCGACTAACGCATTGACGTGAGTGATGTAGATGTAACGAGAAAAGAGAAAAACGAAAAAAGTGAACGAGTTGACGAACTACATTCCGTAAACCACCACAGCATCAGCATTCAGCAATTCAGCATCATAGCACTCACAGCAGGTTGTTTGACCAATATTGTGTTAGTGCAGCCGCAGCCTAATTGTACTCTTTCTGTTCTGTATTCCCTTTCATTCCTTTTCCTTTCTTTACTAACCAACTCAAAATCAACATACAAAATTGAGAGGTTTTATTATAGCTTAGCTTGTCGTAGTCATGTCAGGGGCATTGATAGACTTCACAATAAAGCTGAATGACGAAGTGACAGAAATATAATTTAGATGACATTTTACTCAATATATATATTAGCCGTATGGTACATATTTATGGCATGAGATTTGCATGATTTCCTTTCCTTGTTGAGCAATACCATAATTTACCAAAGACACAAGTACAGGTACATTATGGTAATACTGAGAATGAAAGTATAAACTTTGGATTCTTTGGGCTTTTCACACACTGACGCTAGTTAGTAGTTAGTGAACAAACTCCACTTCACAACACAAAGATGTGAAATGTTGAATGTGATTGTGTAGTGGAGTTGTCACTACTTGTCACTTGTGGAAGGGATTTTGGAATGGAATTGGATAATAGCTGAGTTGCTGCTTGCTGGGGCTAGCATTTTGCCTATGAGCTTATCTTTTCAACGAATTTTAGAGATGCAAAACGTTTTTATGACTCCTCCTAGGGCAGGGCACCTCAAAGTACAAACTATTGAGTTTAGCTTACTTGACGTTGACATGCATAGACTACTCACAACAACGGCCACTAAAACATATACATACTGCCATTCTGCTATTGCTGGTTTGCTTGTGCCATTATAAATACACAATGCCAAAATGCCAACCAAGAATGTCATGACACGACAACCGACAAGAAACGCTGGTCTGGTACTTGCTGTTCGTTGGTAATTCCAATATTTCCAGTTTAGTTTGCAATTTAAGGAAGCATGAATGAGTATACGACCTTATCTTTGTTATGAAAGTAAATACACATTAGTTATCTACAGTCTTCATATTCATATAGTCCTTTCCTGGCTGCTTTTATCTATTTTGCATTGGACTTACAATTTTGCATGATTCATTATGACAATATGAGTGACTCGAGCCAGCCAATCTCGAGGAAAATGTGTGTTGAAATTAGTTGAAAAGAAAAACATTTCAATCCATAATCCTTACTGTCTGTCTGTTATTCTGTATTGTATGTATACCTACATTCATTATGTTGTTGTGTGTGATTTGTGAACTTGCCGTATTTGCTGATACTGCTTCGTTTTCCATTCGCAATTTTTTGTGCATGCATAGTTCATGCATTCAATCATAGTCAGTCACTTTGTCAATTTGTCATCTGTTATTCTGTTCTTTCCCTGTATTTACCTTCATTCACCTTGTGTGGTTGTTTGCAATTTGGAGAGCTTAAAAAAGTGGAGATGAGTTGCTTGAGATTTTAGACGGGCATAAGTAAATCTTTCGTTTATTGTCGTAAATCATATTATTTTCTGATTTAACCTGGATTTGGAATTCACACTTTTTGAAAATGTAAGTTAACCTTTTGTCACTGATTATTAAAATTATTTTACAAATCGTTTAGCAATTAAGTTTGTACATATATCATAATCTCTTGTCTTCAACTGAAACTGAGGAGTCGAAAATAGCCAGTAATTTGCATTGCAAGATTAGGAATCCTTTTTTTAAAGTTCACAGATGACAGAGTATCATATCATAACAACTGTTGCACAGTGAATTTTCCATATTGTAAATTGTAATCATAAATCTGGTCATTTTATATATATTTTAATACAATGTGCAGTTTATTTTATTTTATATACCATCTGCAATTGGCATCATTGATTACCAATAATCATAGTCTGTCTGCCTTGCTATCGCTTCCCGTTTTTACATGATATGCCTGCTTGCTTACAGGAACTAATTAATTTGTCGATTCTCTCATCGCCGTATTTCCTGTTTTTTGTCCAAATTCCATTCACTTTTATCCACAAACAGTTCTCAATTGTAGTTCGAAGACCAGGTTAGGTTCATTTGGCAAACAATCGACTACTGACAACGGAAGACATAATGAGGGGGGCCAATTCCGGTTTGGGAACTTCCGTTAGAAACGAGGAGCTGCTAGCTGGAGTCTATGATCCTAATCAGAGGCGCCATGAAGTGTTGACAAGGCTACAAGCCTCTTTCACCACCATTCGTGAAACCGATCTCCGAAGTGATTCATCAGAAAATTATTATGGATCTTCATGGCTCGGTGGATTTGGAGGAAGAAGTCGAGGACGAAAGCTATCTCAACCGGAAGGTAATAAAAATTGATAGCAAAATCTTTATCAAATTAAATTGCTAAGGGTTCATGAAATTATTTAAATTTCATTCTAAGCAAATATTTTCCTAAAGTTTTGGCATTTCGTTAATTTGTCTAGATGTCATGGTAATGGGGTTGAGAGCACTGGAAGACCAGATCTCAAAACTGGAAAATGATGTTGAAAAATATGTGGGACCGCATTTTACCAAAATGTACAGAACTCACCAAGGCCTTTGTGCAAAACTACAAACTGATTTGGATAAATTGGACGTGACTGGAAGGGAAGACATTCGGAGGGACAGAAAGGAGGCTATTATGCTTATTGATAAGCTCGCCAAGAAGCTTGCCAGTAAAGCTCATCCGAACGGAAGGAGTTGTGAAGAGTGTGAAGTTCAAAATTAATCCAAGAAACCTGCAAAATTTTATTAAAATATTTAGCTACTCAATTCATAATTGCTTAGTTAACTCCTGAATTCCTGATTGCAATATTAACATTCTATTATTTCCATTCATTTTGTATTTATAGGTTGAATAAGTATGGAAATATGTTTGTTGTTATGATTACAAATGAGCAAAGAATTAATTTGTGAAATGTAATTTGTAAAGTTGTTCTCACACTATATAATAAAGAAAATTAGAAATAAAACTATATACGGTCAATTACCGACAACCGATAGATTTTGTGCAAATGTGTGAATGGCTTTCAGTTTATTTTAGTTTAGTTTATATGGCTGGAACCAATACAGGAAGCATAGTTTATACAGCAGTTGCCCAACAGTTTGAATGTTAAAAAATATATTGTATTTTTTGTTTAATTGCAGAAAATTGAATAATATTTATTCCCGTCACCCGTCCCAGCCAAGGGCAATTATCTAAGACCGACGATTGAAGATGTCTGACAGGGAAAAGCTTCTCCAAATTTCCTCCATGCAGCAATGGAATGGATCGTTCACACTAGATGACAGATTTGGTCAATGTTTTGGCGTCAATAAATCTGCCCTTGAGCTAGGTATACATGTTTCAATCAGCTTCGTACCATTTTCCTTTATAATTAACCTGTTGATAATTGTGAATGTGATTTACAGTTTTTTAAAGTCTCAGTTTTGATTTACTATTTTTAATGTCTCAGTTTTGATTTACTATTTTTAATGTCTCATTTTTGATTTACTATTTTTAATGCTATGCAGAAATCAAGAAGCAAGGATGGAATCCCAACGCTTACGCATCGGTGGTGGCACTTGTCTACTTGCAGAAGCGATTAGGAAGTCTGATGTCCGACTGGGAGCTGATTGCTGACAAGTCGAAAAATTGGTTGCTTAACAATTATCGTGATAAAGCCGATGACATGTATGAAGCTGCTCTGAAATTAATTTTGTGATTTATATTGTTATTGTGTAGTATCAATCGAAATACATGCGAACACTTCCTAGGTATTATAACCAATAGTAATAGTATATTCATTTTGATTTCTTGTTAGCTTATAGTTTCAATGTCTTTAATTACCTTTAAAATGTGTGCTATTCTGATTTCAAATTAAACATTGATTTATTTCAAATTCTTTACTTTCAATACTTTCATCTTTCAATCATTATACATTTTCACATATTATATATGTTAGGTAGCACTCAATAATTATAGTTGAAACGGCAAGGACAATCACGATTCGTACAATGGAATCAACCGGGAAGCAGTAGCGTCACGAATCGGTTTTAATAGGGCAGGTTTCAACGCAATTTTCAGTTGATTTAAGATCTTACTCTCAATCATTTCGTTGTACGTAACAAACTCACACATTCCTCCAGCATTCTCCGCAATTCCTTGCACAAGTGCACGATTTACATCATTCCCGATTCCCAGAGAGAAACTTCGCGAATGTTTGACCTTGGATGCTACCAGACTGAGAACGATGTCTGGATTCGAAACGTCGCCATCAGTAATGGTAAAGATCTGAGTCAAGTAGCCAGGAACTTGGGGGCAAGTGTAGACAAAATTTAATGGAGGGTATAGCTCTGTTCCGCCTCTAGCTGTCAATCCTAAGGAATTTACAAAAATAAATTACATACATAACTTGTCAAAATGGTAGCTTAAAAATGATAGTATTAGTAAAGTAAATGTTTAATTAATGAATAGACTGGCTCACCCATCACATCATATTTGGCTTGTTCCAAAGTTTGCTGGCTGTACTTCACGGACCTTGGAAATACGCTGGAATGGCTACTTTCAAAAGTGATAATGTTGAAGTAACAATCTTCTGGAAGCGACTGAAGAAATAACTGCAAAAAAGGAAGTTTTCAAAAATGGCGATAAATTCGTTAAATAATTGAAGCGATAAGTTAGTCTAATAATTTCAGGGCATAACTATAATATAGCTGAACTTACGCAAAGCGCCTGCTTGGCTAACTCAAGCGGAGCTCCGGCCATTGATCCAGAAATATCCAGAAGAAAATAAAATTCAAATTTCTGGTCATCCAATTTTGCCGTTGGGAGTAGGAATGTATTTCGGAGTGGAGCCAACAGTCCAGAGTCCGCTTCCAGGTAGCTTCCCTCCATCGTATCGGGATTCGTTTCAGTGTGAGTTGAGTCTATGTATGCAGGGAAATAATAAAAGTTGATTGTAAAAATGCATGTGCTATGGACTTACTAATGTATTTATGCAGTAAATTTGAGTATTTACATGATCTGGCATGATTATGGTAACGAAAACAAATTGTCAATGAATGAAAGCGTCATTTAGTATCAATCAATACAATCATTTTATTCTAAATAATATTTTTAATTTCAATTTCATTTAATCACGTTAGGTATATTTTTACAAAATTGCGTTGTAATTAATTGCAGCGACAGAAATTTCATTATGGAAAATTATTTTCGCGACAGTACAAATCAATTCTTGATTAAAGTTTCCCTTATAATTATTTTTTAACTTAATTCATTCATTTAAATTGAGAGCAGCACACACAACATCATTTGGGATCACTCATCATTTGGATTTTAGGCAGCTGGATTTGCCTGAAACCAAAAATATCGAAGCTCTTTAAAACTGATTTTACCATTCGTTCTGGATTTATATATAAATAAAAATTATATTATTGATTATGTACCTCTGCCAGAAGCCTGCTTTTAGTTTCCGCACTCATCCTTTGCTTGTTCTCCCTAACGGTAATTTTATTACTGACTTTGTTGCTTTTGCATACTGCCTCCACATGTAAAATCCCCATGGTATCAACGTCCATAATAACATCAATACACTCTTTCCCAGCTTTTGCATGTGGAATACCCTCCAGAATGAAATCCCCTAAGAGTTCATTATTTGTAGGAACGGGATCCTCTCCTTGGAAAATTTTGATATGGCAGTTTTCCTGGTTATCTTTAACCGTTCGAAAAATCTCTTTCGCCTTCTTTGGAACAGCAGTATTTTTTGGGATGATAACAGAAAACCTTTTTGTTATTCTATCCACTTCGTCGACGGTTTCAATTCCCAAAGATAATGGAGTAACATCCTGTATTTTGTCAAAGTCAATTTGTCCCTTTGCCTGTTCTCCATTCATCATGGCCGCCTGAACTGCTGCACCATATGCCACAGCATGATCAGCATGGATAGAGTGGTTCAGGGCCTTCCCTTCAAAGTAGTTAGTTAGCAGCTCTCGAACCTTTAGAATTCGTGTGGACCCTCCAACCAAAACGATGTCATCAACCTCCTCTTTCCTTACTCCTTTTTCCCTCAACGCCCTCTCCACAATGTCAATTGTCTTCTTGAACAGCGGCTCATTCAACTCTTCAAATTTATCCCTGGTAACCTCCACCGTTAAATCGATCCCTTCATACATGGCGTCGATTGACACTGTGGTTGTACGCGCAGTAGAGAGATTCTTTTTCGCGGCTTCACAATAAGTTTGCAATCTTCTCAATCGCCTTCTTGCGTCGTCCCTTTCCTGTTTAACTGAAGAGTCCTTGCCGTCAAACAGGTCGATCCCTTCTTTTGCCTTGAACATCAGCGCACAATACTCCATCATTTTCTGGTCAAAGTCCTCCCCGCCTAAATGCGTATCTCCATCAACTCCCAATACCTGAATGTTTGCCGGACTCACATCCAAAACAGCCACATCAAATGTTCCACCACCCAAGTCAAAGATAAGAACTTTCCTCGCGGAAGTATCAAACCTTTCCAAAGTATACGCGATGGCAGCAGCAGTGGGCTCGTTCAAAATGGTGAGTACATCCAATCTTGCCAAATGACCAGCGTCAATAGTAGCCTGTCGCTGACCATCATTGAAGTAAGCGGGAACTGTAATGACAGCTTTTGTAATAGTTTTCGGTTCGTATCCCAGATGCTTCTCAGCCATTTCCACTAACGCCTCCAAAAGTTCTGCGGACACTCGCTCTGGAAAATATAGTTTTCCATTCACATAAAGTTTGGGAATCCCTGCATCATCCTTCACAACAAAAGGCCAGAATTTCATGTCCTCTTGTAACTCCGGATTATCGATTTTTCTTCCAATTATCCGCTTCGCGTCGTAAATTGTATTTTCTGGATTCTTGAACGCATTCTGCTTCGCAACGTCACCAATTGTTGTCGAGCCATCCGGATTGAATGTAACGTAGCTTGCAGTGGTTTCCGTGTTGCCTTGTTCCTGATTGGGAATAATATGCACTTTTCCGTTAACGTAAACGGCAACACAGCAGTACGTTGTTCCCAAATCGATTCCAATTGCTGGGGGAGCACCTCCAATGGAATTAAGTTTCATGTCGTTTTCAATCTTGTATTTCAAATACAGATCATTCATTTCCCTTTCCAGGTCCATCTTTTGGAAGGCACTTAGAGGGGTAAGCTTCATGCATTTTTCAATCACAACTTTGCAGGATTGCTCGTGATGTTTGTCTAAATGATCTGGACGAATAAATGAAGAATTTTTGCAGTGCTTCTGCATTTCGTCGTGGTAATACTTCTGACGATCGACTAAAATGACCTTTTTAGCATTCTCTTCATCTTTGCGTCTCATTTCAAAAAGGTCCTTTAATTCTTCGTAAGTGTCCTCGATTTCTCCATCCAGCTCAGTTTCATATTTTTCCACAAACTCGGGATCTTCCTTTGCAGGACATTTTTCCTGGAATAGTTGTTTCGCCTCCTTCAATGACTGCTTGTGCAAGTCTTCAAGCTCCTCATCCGTTCTCACTTGATCCATTTCCCGTTTCACAAATTCTTCGTATTTAGCATGACAGTCCGTCACACAATTTTTGGCTTTGCTGTGGGCTAGCTGACGTTTTTGATGGTTATTTTCTTTGAAGATTTCCATGCGTTTTTCAATGGATTTCCGAAGCTGGACTTTGTACTCCAAAGCGTCATCGGGAAATCCAACTTTTTCAAAATCTTCATATGCTTGAATAGCCACTTTATAGGCTAGTTCATGTTCCACCTCGAGATCTTTATCAGATAGAAATTCAGAAGACATCAAAACTTCATTCATTTCGTTGCCGTAATGGTTCAATGCTTCCTCCACTGCTTCACGATAGCTTTCCTGACAACGCAGCTGCAAATGAACTACTTCACGCTGGACTTTCTCGAATACGCTTTCTAGCTGAGCTTGCAGTCTGTTGTTGAGTTGAGTATGTAACGAGTGACCTTCTGGAAAAGGATTGTTCCCGTTTAAACAGAAATTTTCCACAGTTTCCTGCGACATTTCTTTGTGCATTATTTCCAATTCTTCGTCAATTTCAATTTTCTCAAGTTGCTGCATTAATTGGTCTTCATAATCATTACAGGCTTCCTCGATATTGACGTCTGCATTCTGCTGGCATTTGTGCATTTTAAGCTTGTGTTCGTTTTCAAATCTTGAAGAAAGGCTGCTTAGCTCCTTTTCCAGTTTTGTTAGATATTCGGTATGAAACCCCTTCTTTCCAGGTTTCTTTGCCTTCTTCCAAGATCCCAATGTGGAAGCTGTAGCGTCATCGACATATTTCTTAAGCTCGTCACTTTCAGCAAATTCGTTGTCGATAAGAAAGTCTTTCAGCTGTTCCTCCAAATCAGACACCAGTTCTCCCAATACTGTCATTATCTTCTTTTCAGCATCAGCACGCATGGCTTTGTTTTTGTTTATGAGACCCAACTCAATGGATTCCACTATCGCCTCTAGTGATTCTATCTTGGCTGCAATAATTTCTTCAGTTTCACTATCAAGCTTATCTTTCATCTCCGTAATGACGGCGTGTTTGGCTTGGTCTGCTTCTCGGCTGATTGTGCTATCTTCATAGAACAGAATCATATCGTCCTCATCATCATCGTTGTCAAATGGCAAGGCTTCTTCCAATAAATTTCTAAATTGTGTCGTTGCGTCATTTAAGACTCCATGGATATATTTGTTCCTCTTTTCGTCATTTTGCTTTTTAATGTCCATCCTTTCCTTTTTCAAAGTCCTCTCAAGCTGCTCCTCATATTCTGCAATCTTCTCAGGGGATCCAAATTTTCTTGCTTTTTTGAACAACTCGAGAGCCTGCTTCTCTGCTGCAAGTTGGGCTTTCTCCAAGACATCCACTGGAAGGTAGCTATTTCCTCTCAACTTTTTCTTGATTAAATCCATGAATTTTTGACAAGCTTTTTTCATCATGTGCGTGTTGTGAACATCAGACGTAGCCTCCCACATGTGCTGCGCTGAGGGGATTTCACTGGAGTTAAAGACTTCCAAATAGTTATCCAAATACGACCTTAATTCTGGGGCAGAGACTGCACCACCAAGAATTTCCTTGACAACAAGTGTCTCACTACTGATTAAACTGCTGATGAATTCTTCCATCTTTTTAGCGAAAGCTGGGAGGAGCTCTCCAATGGAACCGGTGAATTGTTCGTAAAGCGCCTTTTCGCCAATATTTGGCATGAGGAAGCAGTCCAAATCCTTGAAGCATTTTTTAATCGTTTCCCGGACTTGTTTGGACTCAGCTGCCTGATCTGGTTTTATTTTGAGCTTTTCTTCGAGAAACTTTTTTCCGCCTTTGCTTCCATAAGGATACTCTCCAGGATTATTCCAGTCTCTGATAAGAAAAATAAGCTTTTGGAATGGAGTGTCCTGGGCGTTATCCAGGGCCAGTTGGCCATAATGTGTGTAAGTGTTCATGGAGCTTAGAATGTCTTCTTGGAGATTGGTGAAACAGTTGAAAATCATTACGGATGAGGTGAGCAGGCTCAATCCAACAATTGCAGACATGTCTTTGCTTGTAGTGAACTCGTCGTAGGTCCCTTGGGTATCTATCAGCAACACGGCGATTTCTTTATCTTCTTCATATTTCACGATAAATGGACGACTCCAAACCCAAATTCCTTGTGTTTCTGGTGTAGTTCCATTCCGAAACTTAAAGCCTTGCAGAGGTTTAGACTTATTTCCCCAGTCCATCCAATCGGTTTCTTCGTTTTCCAGAGATTCTAGGCACCGAATCATGTGACCTAATATGAAGCTTTTTCCCTGTCTGGAAGGTCCACAGATACAAATGATTGATATAGGACGGATTCCAGCCTTGGAGACTATCTGGTTGATGGTAGAATCCACCAATTTGATGGTGGTGTTGCCTCCATTGTCGCTGCGCAAGAACTCAAATAATTGAAGTGGCTCATCTCTCTGCGGTGCTGACGTATCTTCAGTTGTCGTTCCTCCAGAGGTACCAGTATCGTTGGCAACGGGCTTCTCTTCATTTTCTGAGCACGGTCCCATCTTGAAGGAGGGAAGGGCCTTCCTTTTCTATAACAAAACTTTGTAATTTTAAAAGTAGAAACAAGAGCATAATTATGTCGTCACATCTTTGAAAATGCATAGAATTTATAAATTCATAAAAAAGTAATAAGTACTTCTATACATATTTACTTATCGTGTTACCTGGCGTCCGCTGGTTTTTGTTCTAGGTAGATGTGGTGGGCAGTGGAGGTAGCAAATTGAAACACGGAATTGATGGATGATCACTGCGCGTATGCATTTGCACTTGAAGTAGTTAAATAATGAATTTTAAATTTAACCTCTCGTCGGTCGAAATTGACCGTTCAATGATGACATTATGTTGCAATTATTTGGGAATGAGTAATAAATGTCCTTTTAGAGAGAGAAAGTTCAATTTAAATGAAACCAAGATAATGTTAATGCTTACCACAAAATGTTGCGAATCCTGATCTTGATCTCAGTGGTTATCCGAATTTGCTTCAAAATTTTGTGTTGTTCATCAGCATCAAGCAAGTGACAGTGACGGCTACAGTCTGATCGAAACAGCCACGAAAGTAAATACATCAAAATAATGTACTAATTAAATATTAAATAAAATATCATGTTGCATTTTAATCCACACAGTACTTATAGTACAAAAATAGGAATCAATATTTAATAAGAATTCAATTAGAAAATTTTCATTTCTGTAGAAGCTTCAGCCTGTATTTATGCTGGTATTACGATTTCCATCCAACTAACCTTTGACCTTACTATTTGTTTCAACTTTATAGTGATCACTAATGACTATCGGCCGGTACAATGCGAAACAGTTGTCCAGTTGATGGGCTTTTCGGAATTCGGATCACGATTCACGATCAGACAAAACACTAACTAACTGACAAGCAAGTGGTTATGGTTGAGTAGATAATAGAGGAGGGAATACACAAGACTTTTCACGACACAAAGAAGAAGAACGGCATTTATAATCTACCTAGAGGATAATGACTACGTTTTTAGAAAGATTTTTTCGTTTCACATTATTTCGCAAAATGAATGAATGGTTGACATCCACAACACAAGTGTAAGATGTAAGATTCTTCGGTTGTCACCACATCAGTCACTGAGTCACCACTACCCTCCAAGTTAAGATTCACATACACAAAACACTCTGACTCCACAACATCATTAGTTGCAATTTCTGATAAACGAAACAAAACGAATTTTACGAGCTCGAGTGTTAGCTAAATATTGCCTTTTGAACTTACATGTTGCAATAGCATCGTTGCATATAGTAGATATTGTCTAGTCTGCTCTGTGTGCTCATGAATACACTATCTACACTGACTGGAAACTGTCAACTTTGAATGGTAAAAAAGTGAAAAGTACTTATAACCATAACCATATCCATATAGCTAGCAATTTAGCAAAGCAGCTAATACATTTGGCCCATTCACCATTTGAGAATTATGTTATTGCATTACAGTGTGTGACTTGACTTTAATGAACTTTTTACTAGTGAGTAAGTAACATGAATATTATTATACCAAATCAAATAGACTTTGTTTGGTGTTTGAGTTGAACAAATACGAACCTATGAATATGAAGTTACCTTTATGGGCAAAAAATTATCTAAAAATTGTAAATCCCAATCGGGTCATTATAGTCATCATAAATAGTCACGTAGATGTAAATCTGCCCAAGTCCAAGATTGAAACGAAAGAAATGGTCCATCGTACATCTTTGAATGCAGCAGCGAGAGTTTAGTAGTGTCAGATGTTCATCGGTTCATCTATTCAAATTTACACTTGCATACAGAATACAGACAACTTAATCTTCAATCATTCATTTTTGTCACAGTGCATCCATGCACTTGTACAAAACTTCCCATCATATAAGTAATTTTCAATTTAATTTATCACCTTGGACCAAAATTTTGTCGCACCGGCAAAATCCTTCTTTGTGTGATATACATCACGTTGACGTTACATACTTTATACTCTGACCTGCTACTGAGTTCTGACTTTCTGACAAGTTCTGAGTGCTGACTCTGACTCTGACCAAGAATTCGTCAACACTTTAGAAAAAACGTTTTATGAGATCCATTTTTATCAACACAAACAAACACATTTTAGTAATTTGCAATGTATGTGCAATTGTACATCATTACAGCTGCGCTATTTTTTCTTCTTGTTACTGAACTGGTGACTATAGATTTGAATAGTCTGAAAGTTTGAATTTTCTGGAAAGAAATATTTTCAATGATGATCTCTGGAATCTCTCTGACATTTTGAATATCCATCATCCATGGGATTCTATTCTGAAGTTTGAGTTTACGTTTTGTGCCTAGCTGACATCAGCCAGTGGTCAGTGTCAATCAGTAATTGATTGAAAAGTGAGCTATTATTTAAAACAAAACATAAAAACAGGGATTTGCTAATGCAAAATAGCAAAAATAAATATTATTGGACATATGTCCCAATAAAACTAATGTTCGTTAAGTTAAATACTATTGGCAATTGATAGAATGCCAACGTAGAACAGCTTTTTTTTTTGCCGGCGTGGCCGATTCGCAGTTTTAAGTTGTTTGTGTTAGAAAGGAAAGTCCTTTTCAAGGTTAATTTAATGTATTTAAATCTTATTATTATCATATCAAGTAATTAACTATTTAGTAGCCATGGAAATCATATCACATTATCACATTTAATTTGTAATTCATGATGTTTAAATGAATCGTAAACTTAATTTTATTTCCCTTCCAGTTTTCAGAAAGTCAATTCTTTATTCATTGGGACTTGTAAATGGTGGTAATCTCGGATATAACTGCTCTGTAAATAGAATACCCAACACCACGGTCAAGGATTAGGCGATCGGAGGTACTTATTTAAAAATAATAATAACAGTTTCTACGAATATTAACTATTTTTAATCTGTACTTACTTTGTACTTTACTTGTTTTTATAGTTCAACAGAAGCCACAGCATCCAAAAAAGGGAGATACAATGGATAATCTTCGGGATCGGGACCTTTCATTGGAAAGACTCGTCAGCCGCAGCAAGGTTGTTTCCCTTTTCCATGGGTATCCGGTTCCGAAAGATGACAATTTGAAAACAATTTTGGATGCGCTGAACATAGACTCCCCAGATTCTCTGTTTAAGAGTAATCACCCAGTAGCAATTTTGGCAGTGATAGGGCCCAAAGGAAGTGGGAAGTCACTGCTCACAAATTTTCTAATTGAATATTTGAGAGCTGAAGGAGAAGGAGGATGGATAACTAAAATCAGGACCAATAATGAAAATGGAGTGCCGATGGGACCAGGGTTCTCTTGGGCTACCGTTTCTAATCCGGCGTTCTTCAAGCCTACTGGAGCGGACACCGCCGATGGTGGAATTTTTATGTGGCCAGAGCCGTTTCTACTAAATCGTGAAGGTCAGAATAAAATCGTTGTCTGGGTTATGCATATTCATTCTCCGGACGATGGCAAGGATCTGGATCAACTGGAAAAATTTCTCGCTATAGCATGCTCAAGAATTATGGAAATTGAAAATGAAGATAACCAGGTAATTCAATTTTTGTAAATCATATTGTTTAAACAATATCAAGGACGGTGTATTTATGTAAAGTATAAACAAGGGTTTATTTGAAAATTTCAGTTTCGAATTTTGGAGCACTTCAGATCTCTGTCATCTCAGGACTCCTCCAACTCTAATCTCATCTCTAAGAAAGAAATCTGCAGGAGTATCGTTTATGTCATCCGCTCTGATGCTAAAATATCTGCAGGAACTGATGAGGAGGCAAAAGAAGCTTTACGTGATCTAGCAAAAGAGTCAGGAAAGGATGAGGCAGTCCTAAAAAACGTATTGGATGATTTCCAGCACGTCAACTTGGTTTGGATGAAGAACTCTCCTGTACCTTTACACGGTGATGATGGAATTCTAAATAAGGCTGCTATGAAAAATATGACAAAATTTATTAAAGAAGCTGTAGAGACCATGATCCAGGAATCGGAAATCGTCCAGAAAAGATTCGGAAACGACCAACGGCTAACGCTTGGAAACATGCTCGAGTTTTTGAAATCTGCTACAACAAAAATTTCTCGAACAAATATAGAAGCGATTAGAGAAGCTGAGGAGAGTAATAATGAAGCCTCAAAGTCAAACGGCCCTGCACTGAGCCCTGAGATCGAATTAGTCGGGAATGTTCGGAAGGGTACCTACACAGCAAAGGACGAAACTGAAGGAAATGTAATTCATCACTCTGACAGCAATAAGCAACGTAGAAGGGAATTCTTTGGGCAACAACAAAATGGGGAAGCATTGGAAGCAATTACAGATCCAGGTCATCGAAATGAAAGAGCCAGGTCAAATATTGGTAATCCAATAGGTCTACAGTCTTCAGGTGTGAGCTCAACGAGAATGGGAATGGATGGAAATTTCAAAAGTGGTGATACTGATTCTCGTCAGAAATGTGTACCGGAAGATTCTTCAACCTCTCTAGGCGAGGCGGCAGCTACAACTACAAATAATGACCACTTGGGAAAAGTACAGGATCCACAAAGGGAGAAATCAGAAAAGAAATGTACAAATGAATCGGAAGATAACTGCAGAAAAGTACATTCGCCACAATCCCAAACAGAGCCATCACCACAAACTGGTCATGTCTTGGTACAAAATATGGGATTAAATGGATTTGAAGAAAATGAAGATACTGAACGAAAACAGGTTCTATCTCAACATCACCATCATACCAGGGGCATAGATTTCATGGAAATAGATGACCATTCTCTAAATAGTACTTCATCACCACTACTGGATAATGATGTTAACGTTGGCAAAGCATTAGTTAAAAGTATTATTTCTCAAGAAGATGAGCCAATGGAAGTTGATGACGAAGAAAAATTAGAAGATGCTGCGAAAGGAACACAAGATGAAGAGCAAAAGAAGAATGAAAGAGAAAGAAAACAAGAGGAGAAAGAAGAGGCAAAACGCCTGGAAATGGAAAAGGCTAAATCGGAAATGGAGGAAAGTTTCAATAGAGCTATTTCACAAATAGAACAAGAATTCCCAAATAATATTGATAGCTGGATAAATAATCGCCTAAATCTTTCCACGTTCAACCAAATGGAGACTATTTACGCTTATACAATTGAGGGAGTTCTAGCAAATCACCGCACGGTCGTTGATCCAAGATTGCGTAGGGAATTTGTTGGTCGTTTGGATACACATTGCAAGATTAGTTGTATGCAAGTACTAGGAAAAATATCTATATGGGTGAAGCAAATTAATGGAGCCATGAAGAAACAATTTGAGCTACACGGTTATCTTTCCCCAGACAAATTGGAAGAAATTGCAATTAAGGAGTATAGTAAGGTAAAGGTAGAACAAACTAATGGCGAAGAAGATGGATTCGTTCTCGAGAAAGTCCTCCTTGCGATCACGAAGCTGGTTAATATTTACAAGGCCCATAATGAATTGATTATTGATGCTGAAAAGGATATTTCCGAGATTGCAATGACAGAAGTGATCACTGTTTACCACGAGCAAATGAAACGATATTTGAAGGATGCCCCGTACAGCCCTCAGAAATTTACGAAAATTCATTCAAAATTAGTTGATAAATTGTTGGACGCATTCAAAAATGCTTGTCATTTCTCCAAAAGTAACAACGATGCTGTAACCCGTGGCATTGGAACTTTGAAGGAATTTCTTGATCAAGGATTCTTGTCCCATAAACAGTCCAATGAAACCAAATTGACAAGAATGCAAGCGGAGATAAAAAGGATTCTTGATAAGCTGAAGAGTCAATATCATGAAAAGGTTGAAGATGTATTTAAAAGGAATTCAAACGGATTGGATGTGAAAACTCTATCAAAATTTCATACATCTATTCAGATGGAAATGTTAAAGTTGCTGGAAATGGAAATCAGATCCAAGATTAAGGATGATGAACCTCTGGAAAATCATCGGAAAGTTTTACAAAGTCATATTGATGGCTACTGGATCACTGTGATGGCTGTCAACAGTAAAAATATCAAGGAAAAAGAGGAGAGGGATGAAAAGGATCGGAGACAACGGAGAAAGATGGAAGCTGAAAGAGAGCTACGGGAGCAGAACGAAGCTGTTCAAAAGAAGAAGCAGAGCGAGAGTAAAAATACCGTTCAACCAACCACCACCACTCTACCTCAAGTTTCCAATAAATTGGAAATGGACAAATGCTTGCCACCTTTAATATTTCATCTAAAATCCTCACGTATTATTATGGCAATGGCTATTAAGGGACGTGTAAAAGTACTGAAAAATGAATCGGGGGAAAAGCAGACACCAGCATTTATAGCACTTACATCAGAAAATATTTTCATGTATGGATCTGGAGCACTTGCTCTTGTTGAATCATCAGAACCTCCTGAATGCAACTTATTATATTGGACTATTGCTGACTTTTTCCACACAAATGATTTGACCTGGAGTAAAACTGTCAGAATTAAAGGAAATGATTACATCATCACCTCAGAGTTCTTGTTAGCATTTTTATTGCGAAAATTGAAACTAGCTATCGAAAGTGAAATGGATGGCCGTTGTGATACAACCCTACTTGCAATTCCGTTCTGGCTCTCCAGTCCCCAGCGTATCAAGATCAAAGACGCAGCCGTAATTGCTGGATTTTCTGAAGTTTATTTGATCAATGAAGCATCTGCAGCAGCGTACAACTTGGTGCTTAATGATGTGAGGTCTGACAAATCGGGCGAAGTGCTTGTAATCTCGGAAATCCTGGACAGAGTCGATACTTTTGTGTATTCATATTCTGGACATGACAGAACACTAAGAATGGTTGCTCACTCCAGTAACAATGAATCAGAAGATGAAGAAAGGAAAACTGGATTTAGAAAAAAAGTTGTAGAAGTTTCGAAAGGTATTTTCAACTACGTCGTTAGCTATTTCCAGGAGACCGAAACCAAAGATGATGATCGCACTAAAAAGATGGTTCGCAGTGCGTGTAAAATTGCAACTCATAGAGCGCCCCGAGAACTCCGTTACAAAATGAATCTTAACGAGTACCTGGTCATATGTGAAAATTCTGGCAAGTGGGAAGCTGTTTTGAACACGGTTGCCAGGGGATTTGGAAGGAAAGCTTCTGAAATTCGTGAAGATTTTGCAGTAATTAATGGATGCGCGGCTTTCAGTGACAGTCTGAAAGAAATTGGGAACTATATTCGAGATAAAGTAGCCTATGATGTTCTTCGACCAGTAACTAGAGGTAACGCTAAAACCATCGTGTGTAAGGGTGAAACACTGCCAATTAAATCTCAAAAGCACAATTCAAGGATGACATCAGGGATAAAAGAATCCAGTTTCTTTCAGCTTGTTGGAGAGGCGCAGCACAGTATTGGTGAATTGTTGGTGAACGATGTTACGCACAAGCAGGCATTAGAACCCGCATTCGAAATCAATAATGAAGCAATCGTAACCTTGAAAGATGTCACTATAAAGGCATCATTTTCAAACTTAAAAAGCGAAACATCTGAAGAAGTTAAAGAAGATAGGTTACATTGGACAACCCCAAATTTGTCAGCTGAACGTCTTGAGGAACTCTCTACTTTACTTGCCGTAATTCTCAAACCTGCTCCTAGGGAAGATCCTATACTTACTCAGGCAAAACTCGATCTTCTTCAGAAATGTCAGCAGATGACCGAGAAAATCGAATCCGGCCAATTCAAAATCAAATCTTCGATTGGCAAAGATATGATCCTCAGAAAGATTTCTGAAGCCCGTGAATTTGCTGAGCACGAAAACAGTTCGATGGAGGGTGTCCAAAAGCAGATGGAAGCTCTTGAGAAGTTTTATGAAAAATATGATCAAACGTAGGTATAAATATTGTAATTGTAAAACACATGTTTGAATGCAAAATACAAATATTGATTTTACAGTTTGCATGTTGCATGTTTTTAAAATACTGTATACTTAATAAGGACTTGTACTAAATGCTTACACTAAATGTGTTTTTTTTGCTTGACTTGAGTTTTTAGGAAGGAATCGAAGGAGTTTGAAAAACGTGCCGAGTAAATCATCTCTTTCCCCACCCGGTTCACCTTAGCCTACAGTCAAGAACCACAGCCTTTGAAAAATTAGTAAATAAAAAATATTTATTCCATTGTATTATGCTTACCAATTAAATTATCTTTAGAAACATGTTGTTAACAGTAAAAATATTGTTATTAACATCATAAATAAAGTAAATGTTTGTCAACAAATTCCTTATTAAACATTAATTTATTTGAAATAGCACAGCTCGTTTGGACCAACAATACATCACAGTAAACCCAGCCAAAAATATAATTGCCAAAGCAAACAGAGTCCTACTTCTAACCGAACATGACTTCCCGTCACTATGTTTTCCATTATAGGTAAATTTCGGATAATCTTCCTCATCACCATTCACATCTTCAAAAACGAACAATGAATTTTTCTCCTCCTGTTTCCCAACTTTACGAAGTCTGTCTTCCCAGATTGATTTACTCTCAACTTGCATATAATTCGATTCTCCACGATAAGTTGTCTGGCTCAAAGAAACAATACCATCGCCAAAAGATTTTGTCACAAGTTGAAAAACATTTTCTCCCTCTTCCTTCCTCCAAATCGGTTTAAAAAGAAAGTCGTGTTTTGAATGGTTTCCCGGATAATTGAGGTCCAGCGTCAATGGAAATGCTCCAGTTCCTTCATCCTCATCTTCCAAGTTACTCCATGTAGCAAATTTGAAAGGGTATCCGCAATTTATGAAATAATACCAACCAGCTTCCGTTGACCTTAGAAACGCCCATTGAGCGTCCTTATACCAAGTTGCTCCCTCTGTGTAGTACTCCATGTTATGGTGGCTGTCAGCAAATACGTACTGGTGAAATCCTTGGGGGTGGCGTTTTCCACTCCATGTGACATAGCCAAATTCCAGCGCTGATTTAACGTGTACAATAGCTTTCATACGGACAATGTAGAAGGTGCCCGTGCTAAGTTTTGTGTCGGGTATTGGCTCACGGACAAGATTTGGCTTGATTATGTCGCATCCGTATCCAGCGGTTTGTAAACTGTCATTATCAGCAATAAAAAAAAAGATTTTTAAGCAGTAGCACTTAGCCTTTAAATAATATGCAGAGGTCAAACTTACGATCTCGCTTGTCTACTAATTTCAATTTCCAGGGTCGGGTTGAAAAATGTGAAGATTAGAATGGAAATGTGTGCTTGTAGATTAAAATTCATATTTACAACTGAACTGGTTAAGATATTTTGACATATTCGTATTTTAATTTTAAAAGAAAATAAGGCTAACATAAGTATTCAATCAATAAAAATATTTAAATAAATTTTACTGGAATGTCGTAATATATAAAAATATCAATTCTAGAGTTTTTAACAAGGTTGGCTTACAAAGTTATCTTAATATAATAGCATCAAATTGTTATGTAAACTATTAACGTTTACGACTATTACGACTATGAATGTCGTTTCTAAATAATTTTGAATGTCACGCACGCACTGTCAGTTTTACTCATTATTAATGATATTGCAACATTTTTGGAGTCATGCATGCAACAAATACAGTAATAACAACAACAACTATCATTATTTAATAAGATATTTACTTTCCGTTTGAATTTTTAGTAGTATTTAGTAACAGTCGATATTGAAACACGAAGTCGACTACTGTCCAGTGCTCCAACCAAGCCTCAATTATCCTTGTTATCTGGAGCCATATGTATTTCAAATTAGGAACGATTGTTATGCAATGTAACTTGGAAATTAAACCTTCGGTTATAGAAAAAAGAAAATAAATACAGGCAAATTTATTTACACTCGTATTAGAGTTAGTCAAACAATTAGTGTCGTGTACCGTAAGTTGATAGGGAAATCGGCAAAATTGCATTCAAGTAATTTTCTTTTTGACATGCATATGGGGCAATGCGAGAAACTGCCTCTAAAAAGGAACAACATATTATACTAGTACGCATGCATGCAGTATCTAACCTATTAACCCATTTTAAAATACTAAATACATAATTATGGCACAGTCAACAGTATCATGTCACCTTATAGAGTTGATATATTTGCATTTTCTCTATGTTTACCAGTTTGTGGGAAAAAGAGAAAACGGCCAAGTGTTCTAGATTTTTTCTAGCTCCAACTCATTTAATTTTCCTAATAGTCTATTTAAAAGCATCAAATATTTATACGCCAAAGTATGTTTATAAAATACACAATGACAAATTTTATACACGGCTAATTACCTTGAAACTTTTGTATTTATCATATCATGTAATTACCTGGCTCAATTAATTAGTTCTGACTCATGAGGTTTTTCGGGAGTATTGGACAAGCAAACGAAGGACATTTACGAACATAAATTTAGGAAAAATTCGGCAGAGGCAGAAGCAACAGGAGTTGCGTGACCAAGAAACAAAAATGCTGGAATCCATGCGGATTGATTGTTGGATATGATAAGAAAAACACAAACGGAAAATCGTTATGGTTTTGTTGGTTGGCTAATAAATACCATTTCTTATATACTATTCACATGCAGTTTACTTGCTTTACAAAACTGCTTCCAGCAAGAGATCAAAAATCTACTTTTATAACATGCGATAAGATTTATAGTAACATGAATATAAAGAATTTGAAATAATCACGCAAAACATGTTAATTTAATGCCTTGCTATACCTAACTGGTGTAAAATCACAGCATAGTAAATGAAGCGAGGACAATGAACGACTACATTACTTGCATATTATTATATTTGATTTGATATATGCGCATACGTCGTTTACCTTTCCGTTGAGGTACTTAATGTTAAAATGACAGAGAAAGTATAAAATGAACCTCTTTCTTTAGATATTCAAATCTCGTCTGCAAATGTAGCAGATTTTAGTTGGGGAAAAGGATGGGGGGTTTCAGCTTTAAAGTTGGACTTGGAAATTGGAAGCACTAATGGTGTCATTTTAATATTTTCCTTTTGAGGGAGAATGGGGCAAAGTGAAATGGACGCTTTGTTCACACGGACAGACAGAATTTCCCGAAAACGTAAGTTTGCCAATTACGAACAAAAACAAGAGCACAATATGGTGTCCAATCATAATTATTGTGCTCATGGCTCATATACAGTAGTATATCACTAAACATTCATGTGTTAAAGTTTCCTCCTAATTGTACTCTAAGCACACATTTTTATCGATTTTCCATGTAATTAATGCAAGGAACACTTTCTAATTCGTATTCTCATTTCCCGTACTTTCCACTTTCCTCGCTTGAATCAACTCCACAAGCATATTGCATTTTATAATGCATTGTGTTGCGGTGTGGTCGTTTAAATTTCATTCAGTTTCTCGTGACAAGTGGCAATAGATTAACTTCTTCTCTATTTCACTCTGGGCTTGAGTTGAGTTCACAATCATGCAGTTTTTATTCAGGGAGGCAGAGAGCATTTTCCTGTTAACCAATTTTTTCTTTGAGATCTACGGTCGACGGTCGAACTAATGTAAACTACCTAATAAATATTTGAAGAGAATGGAAAAGAGGTATATTTTAAGCCTAAAGTTGTTCTTTTTCCATTCGCGAAAATTGTGCGAATTTTCGTTTTGAGTCGACTACAATTCTCAAAGTTTCCAGAACACAATAAGCAAATGTCCATGACTTTTTAATTTTGCTCCAAAAATGCTTGGAACAACTTTGTCTGTGTTTTCATTTGTAATTCAAGCAAGCCTTCTTGTCAAACGTCAGTTGTTGAGAGTTAAGAAAAGTAGCAGGAAGCAGCACTATTTTTTTATTTGATTTTTGACTGGTTTAAGTGTTGCGTAATTCAAGCAATTCAAAACAAATAAATAAATTATTAGATCGATTAAAACTTTTTTGACGAAATAAATAAAATGAGCCAAGACTTAAGAGACAATGGTTGGAAAAATCGTGACAGTATTGAGCATGCAGCCTGAAGCCAGTGGCAATAGTGGTAGTTGTGCCTATGACAAAAATAAATATTATCAAATTCATTCCACTGATCTCAACAATGTCTTCAAGATAACTTCAAATTCAAAGAAAATCATGATAGCTGGCTATAACGCCAATGAAAATGGTGAAGGAAGGAGCACCAACGATAACAATGGCTCATCTCTTAGGAAAGGAGAAAGTCCATTTCTCGTGCCTTTCTTCAACTTTTACTTTTATTTGTACCTGGTTCCATTTAAAATTGAACTGGAAAAGGAGAAAACTGGCTACTACATGAAGAAATACAAACTACATCGAGTAATTTTAAAAACATACATTTTATTGTTATACAATTTATATTAAAATATTCTAAAATATTTCTTGAATGTTTTTCAGATAATTTGTGCTTTGGCCCATTGTCTAGTTATTATTTGCTTGATTTACCTAACAATCATTTCGATGCTTCAAATGGTTCAAGGAGATTCAGCCGCACTTATTGTTGGTATTTTCGAGTTTCTAAGTAACCTTACAGGCACAATTCTTGTATTCTTACTCCTTCACACATTTTGGAGAAAGGAGCAAAAGTTTCTGGAAATTATTAACACAACCAGAGTTTCATATGAATGTTTATGTCCAAGAAGAATGAAAACATTTACCAGATCTGTCAGCATGGCAACCTTATTATATACCATTGCTCTCATGATCATTACATTTTTCCTATTAAGTGATACTGGCCATTACTTGAGCGAGAATACAAAAAACATAACAACGACCACATCACCTTCACCGCCAACACTGGAAGCTGGTCAGACTACTTTAGCCCCCAAGAGCACTTTAGAAAATCAAACAACGGCCAATGATTCCAGTCTCATCGACACAATTTGTAGTGGCTTCATGATAGCTGTTTTAGTGTATGCAAGTAGCATTTACTCTTTGATCCAAGGAATGTTTCCAATAATGGCAATGGCTTTAAGGCAGCTTGGAAGAGAATTTGAAGAAGATCTGGAGAAAACGTTTACTCACTTTCCTATCAGTCATGCCATGAATGAAGATAGGATTCGGGAAGGGATAAAATTGTATAGGAATTTGAAGCGACTTACGGAAGCTATCAAGAGAATGTTTGGAGCACATTTACTAGCTTTTTGCGTGACATCTGTGACTTATTATGCTGAAGCTCCTCATGTTCTTTTGGGAAAGAGGGGACATGTGGAAAAAGCAGCTTTAGCGTATTTCATGTTAAGTGCGGTTATGTGGTTTTTGGCAGCTGAGTTTCATCATCATGCAAGTTTATCATGAATCATGATAAAAAGAAAAATAATAGTAATTTTATGATCATAAAACATTTTTTATATATTTGATATAATATTATCGGATTTTCGCAGGTGAAAGATGTGATTTCTAAATGGTTAGAAATACACACGGACACCTGTGAACTAAATACAGACCAAAGAATACGATTGATGTCCATAAGCAATGAAGCAAATTCTGATCCTGTGGCTCTACAAAGCAAATATTTCACGGTTACATATAGTTACCTAAGCTCGGTAAGATTGACAACTTTTTGCAGTCGGACTAACTTGCTTTTGTAATTGATTATTTGGATATAAATGTAATATTATCTACTTTGCTTTATTCCATTGTAGCTGATTAGCGTGGTGGTTACGTACGGAATAATAGTCTTTCAATTACACAAAGATGACGGTAATCCAATTATTGTTAATACTCAACCTCCTTTCCACACATAAAGGATATTTCATCGAAGTCTATTCAATATTCTCAGAAACAGATTTTACTTTAATACTTACAGTTTTATCTATAATAGTTAATCATTATTACTAATACAGTTTTGCAAACAAACGTGATTTTGCTAGTATTCATCACACAAATACAGTAAACTAAATTATAATAGTGTAGCCAAGTGATTAATTATTCAATAATGTATAATATCAATTAATTTATCGGAGATTAATAAAACTGAAATATATATTATGCTGAACTTCAATTTAAAGTTACAACTAATATAAATCAGAGTAAGTGCAAATGCAAGAGAAAATAATTAATCTCTTGAGGTTCACCCAAAATACTATTATCGTTTTTATGGTTCGTACATGGGAATCAGGCGAGACTGCGCAGCATCCCGAATAGGTTTCAAAAGAGCTGGCTGAAGAGAGACCTTCAGCATTCTTAGAATTGTCGATTCTATCTTGTTACTGAAATCCACGAAATCGTGCAGTCCTCCAGAATTTTCTGCCATTTGAATAACAAAATCGCGATTCACTCCATTTCCGATCCCCAAGGCAAAGTTCCTTGCATGCTTGACCTTGGACTTGACAATGCCGACTACATCTTGCCAGGACTTTCCTCCTTCCTAAGGAAAAAATAGAGTACTATACACAGGTGAAGCACAAATATTAGTTTGCTATCTACACTAAAAAATTAATTCACTATAACAAATATTAAATTTGTATTAAAAACTATGTCGATTACATTGCAAGATTGAACGTATCCATCCGTCAGGGTAAAGATTTGGGTAAGATAGCCTGACTTTTGACGATTGTTGTAAATAAGCTGGAGTGGAACATATATGTTGTCACTGCCAGTGCATCGGCTACTCCATCCTAAAAGAGAAAATTATATTATGCTTTATGTATTAACAAGAAACTAAATGTTAAAACTCTGACGACTAACTCGGATTTTTAACTTTTTATCTAATTCAATTAATATTACCTGGAACAATTCGCCTTGCTTCATCCAAGGTTGTTTGAGTGTACTTACTCGTTTCAGGAAAAAGTGTGACATATCCGTCATTAAATGCAATCACGTTAAAGTAGCAATCTTCAGGGAGAGACTGGACAAACAACTAAAATTTGAAATGTCATCAAAAATATATTTGTTTTTCATTGAATTGAATGAAGAAACACATTCTTAGAGGAAAATAATTAAGTAATAATTTAATTACCAGAATGGCACGAGAAGCCAATTCGAATGGGCGTCCCCGCATAGATCCAGAAATATCTAGGAGAAAATAAAATTCGAATTTCTGGTCGTCCAGTTTTGCTGTAGGAAGTAGAAAATTATTCCGTAACGGCACCAATCCCCCGTCCGCCTCTGTGTACTGAAGAGGTGTTGACATTTTACTCCGTTATAAGTATTTCGCTAAATTCAAAATTTTACTGCACAAGGAGACAAAACAAAATAGGTTTTGTTAGCTTCAAAAATATTGTCTTCCGATTTTTGATAACAAATACAAAAATATAGTGGAAGTAATGCAAAGAGCCGGTCAATTCACAAGACAACAACAAAACATTATAGTGTATATAGCATAATATTTACTTCAAATAACATAAATATTGACTTCATCCACAAGCAATCATGCAAACGATAAGAGTTCATTACACATTATGAACACAACTTACCGCTGATGAATTATATTTTGTGAAGTCTCTGATTCTCTCTTTTCAGCTGGGTTGTGTTATAAACGTTTATTTTCGTTTTTTAAACAAGTATCAAGCTTTTTATTCACTCTGCACGATGCAATTATAGAACATGTAAAGGAATCAACGGAATAAATATTTTATTTTTTCATGCATATAAAGACTATCGTAATATATTGTGTGATGTATATTATTTCA
>JAQFYG010000244.1:0-38217 GCA_034694325.1 Entomobrya corticalis | reverse complement strand
ATTGTGTTTTTCCCAAACACCCACCACACCACCCAAAAAACCACCCAGATATGAAAACACAAACCACCCACCACAAAGCCACTCAAAAAATCGAAAACACGCCACGCGTGGCGCCACTTCAGTGGTAACAACGGGTGGTTGCAGACCTCTGATACTTTCACTCGGTAAAAGCAATAGATAAATACAGTTGACTCTCGATATAGTGAACATGCATATAGTGGACACATTTTTGTTACATTTTGCTGTGAGAGAGTAATTTTATACTGTAAATATAATGAACATTTCCTCCGAAAGAAATAATTTGTTACAAAATCAGACGAAATATTCTCTAGGATTCTCACCTGTATTTTTTGTCAAATTCATCTTTGTTAACAAAAAAACCAAACCACATGCAATTTAAGCTACCATGAAGTGTGTTATTTAATTTAGTGGAAAATGCATCAGCAAATATTTCTAATATATCTTTATAGTGGACAATAGCTATAGATGACCTGTTTTGACTTGCTCCTGCGTGTCCATTATATCGATAGATAACTGTAGCTACCTTCAAAATTCAGTGAAATAGGGCTAAATGCCTACTACACACTCACATCAGCAAACTTGTCTGTACTGCATATTTTCTCATTCATATCCCATCTCCCTTTGTGCCTAATGGCTATAGTGAAAGATGACTACAACTACAGATCGCATTTTTGCAACTTATCATTTTTTACAAAAAAAAACTAAAGAGCGATCGACGATAAAGTAAAATATAATATGTACAGTAATGATAATGTGAATGTATGAGAATTTCATATAAAATATGAGCACGTAAAGCTTACCGTCTTGGAAGAAATGCATGCATCATTGAGATACAGATGATGAGTTTCCCATCTTCTTAAAAGTTTAGAACCGATAACCTTGTCTACAAGATTTTTCCCATGCTTCACTCGGCACACTTGAACATCCCCATCGCTGAGGAGTTTAAACTTTTGACCATACGATGAGTTTGGAGGAAGCGAGGATGAGGATGATGCAGAGTTGCTATTACAGCTACTATCACCACCATCATTACTACTAGCACTTCCCTTGCTTTCACTACTACTTCCACCACTAGTACAACTATTATGGCTTGTTGTAGAACAACTTGGTGATGCGGAAGATGAAGTCAACGACGATGACGAACAAGTTGCAGAATTTTTCCCTAAACTATTTACAGAAGGAGCACCTCCCGTCATCATTACCGTTCCGTTACGCTTAGCTGGATCATTCGTTGTTTTAGCTAGCTCAGTGGTTCCACCACTGCAATTACTACCGCTACAACTGTCATCACGAGCGTCGCCATTTTGATTTCGATTACTATGATGGGCAGATGAACCACAGGCGGTGGTTTTCTTCATCTCCTCTCCCATATCCCCTCCATCATTGCCACTAGCTTCAGCTCCGGTTCTTAACACACTTTCTCTTTCTATTGAAGATGGGGATGAGGAGCCTACCACCATAGCACAACCTGGATTACAACTGCTACCTTTCACCGAATTGCTATTATTTCCGCCAGTAAAATGATTACTCCGATTTTCCAAGTCTTCACGATGGTTATTATTGTTGGTTTCCTCCGAGGAGAGTGGAGAATTTTCCCTGTCTACTTGAATGTCGTCTTCTTCATCCTTTTTTCCATCGGAATTCACATTTCCTGATTTCCGTTGACGACCCACGGTGGCTGGACTACTGCTACAACGGTTACTACTATTATTGTTAACATTGCTGCTATTTGAGTTATGTCCTATACATTTTCCACTTTGTTCACTGAGATGATAACAAGTACCATTGCTTCTGCAGCAGCAACAGCTACAACAACAGCAACATCCCTTTTCCAATACGTTTTCAGCTGCCTGACGAAGGTGATGATGGTGATGATCCAAAACCTGATCGTCCGCAGCGCTGGTGGGAAGGAGACAGCTGGAATCTGTAGAACGTGATGAGGGCAACTCATCCGTCAAATTATCTAAGGAGTTATGGCACATGAGAATATTTGACTCTGAGCTGGATTTGCTCACGTTTGACAGTAATGTGGTCGTGCCCAGAGATTGCACCCCTTGACTTCCCGAAGGGAAAGTGCTTAACTGATTGTTTAGTCGCTCCGTTGAGAGGTGAGTCGTAGCCCTTTGCGAAGATGATGATGATGAAGAAGTCGTAGAAAATATTTTGTTTAGGTTGAACCTGCAACCAAACCCAGAAAGTCCAAAAACTCGTCTTTTCTCGCGAGTTGGCGGGCGAGAATCTCGATTTTGTTGATGATTCTGCTGTTTTTCGCTCATTGATTCTTCCAAAGCTGTCCCTACTACTTCTGTTACTGGTGCAGATGATGATGACATTTCCAAAGATGGAAATGTCCAGATATTTTCAGCATGATTTCCGTTCTTCCCATCTGTGGCTCCACCATCATCACCAACAGCAGGAGGATGAGACGACAACTCTGCCTGACAGCCTGTTTCTCCAACTCCTACTACTACTCCTGCCGCCGCTTTTCCTTGGAACACTTCCTCCTCTCTCCTCTTTCCTATCATCGTTTCCATCATGATGATCGAATTTCCCTTGTTACAACCACTACAAGTACTGACAATTCCTGTAGTACTTCTTGTGTTTGGAGGACTAATCTCAACACCTTCGTGCACCGTATTAGCTGATGTACTATCACAGTAACTATTTCCATTCCATGCTACTACTACAATTTCTTCATCATTATTACCATGAACATGTTGATCACCATCATGTCCGTCCTTGTTGTCCTCTTTCCTTCCATTGCCACCATCACTACAACAGTCAAGTTCATATTCCTTTTTGTCCAACTTCCCCTGCTGTGTCTGAATGACATCAATTCCCTCCTGGCATCTTGCTTCTGCTTCTTTTCTTGGTGATGATCTTTCAGTTGTCAGTACTTCTTTCTCTGAAGATTTTGGGGAAATATCTTCACTTCCAGAGAAAGATTCTGACGAGCTTAGACTTGATGACACATCTCCGCTACTGCTCAGTCCAGATTCCTCACTAATATTTTTTACAACTACGTCACTACTACTACTACTCTCTATAGTAGAACCAAGGCGTGGGTGGTGATGACTGTCCTGATGAGAATGAATTACTTGTTCTTGCCGATGCAACTCATGGTGATGGTGGAGATCACTTTCATTTAATAGAACTTTCCCTCCATCACCAACATTGCGTACCTTATCATCATTTACTGAAAGCTCTAACTTTCTAGTTGTGCTAATGCATGTTTTACTTTCACTGTTTGCACTTATAGTACAACTGGCAGAGTTGTGCACTTGTAAATTATTGTCAGTGTTTTCAGAGCTACTTGCTCTTATTGCTTCTACGACATGAGTTCTACTTTCCTTGCTTTCTTTTTTATTTTGCACACAACTTTTTCCTGGACTTTGTGACAAGTCCCCGTCAGGTTGCCCCATTCTACACTCAACAGATTGGCACTATGACTGCTACTACTTTATGTATATATACAGTTATGCACCTTTCGTTTTCGCCAAACAAGTAGAGAATGTTACCTTATATGTATTTGGCATTTTCAGAATGCCTTTTAGTGGGCTGTGTGAAGAAGAGGATTTTCCAAAGACAGCTTCCTAAAAAGAAAAAAATGCACAATTTCTTGTAAATACATTGGCTTGTTACTTGAGACTCGATAGTTCTACTTATATAGTTTTATGTTTTTGCGTGTTGGTCACTAATAGAATTAAAGCTAATTAGTAGGCAGTAGTGTATGTATACCGTATACATAAAACTATATAAGAACTTGGAATAGTGAATAACCTTTCAACAGCAACTGTTTTCCTGAATACTGAGACAAGAAATTCGGGAAAACATATTGGGTCTAGAGTCTAGACTCTACTGTAAGAGCTACCAGAAGCTTAAAATAATTGCTGTGCTGCGCTCATAGAAAGACGATAGCAGTTTACAGATAGTAATTGAATATTGGAAATGTACAGAAGAATAAACAAATATGTACGTTGTGTAATACTTAATTAGCTTTGTTTAACCCTTCTTATCAGCACTATTGCATAGAACGTGTAAGGTTCTATTCCATCACAGCAATAATGTTAACAACTACTAAAATATGTGCATGCCTGCATGCATGCTGGATACATTACCAAATATTTTGTCCAAATCTCAATAATAATGTTTTGTTTGCTAACTTTAATTCAACATACAACAAACATTTATTTGCAAACAGCAAAAAATATCAACGTAGCATAATAATATTTACGTATTTATTAGCTAATTGCATTTTCATGTCATAAAAAGTAGCAAGATGGAAATGTTCTTTGGTTAAAAATGTGTTTCATAAAAAGATGCGTAATTCAATTTTGGGATTTAATGCATTTTGTACGGTCGTTAACTTAAAATGTGCACGATCTTGAGCTATAATCTTTATATTTTTGGTAGATTCGTATCCCGACATTTCCCAAAGCATTTAACATTATATCGTTTTATATTCATGCTTACAGCTCATAAACTGGCTGGCTCATGAATTGTCGAATTTTCATGCAACCTCATGAATTTCGGGAACCTATGATTTGATGTGAAGGATGACGGATGACGAACTTACGTCGTTCGTACATAAATGTATGCAGATTTTGACACGATCTAAACATTCCCATTCTCCATCATTCAGCAGCAATATTAAATTTTAAAGGCCATCAACATAATCTAATGGATTGCAATGACAATTGTAATTTAGTCCGGATCCCCTACTCATTTCAGTGAATTATATTATATTTGTCCTGCCATGACTTCTTTTATGTGCATGTTTCTACACATGTTTCATTGGTACACGTGCGCATTAATTTTTCCTCTTATCAGCCTTGTGTTATCAGCCAAACGCAACAAAATGAATGGGGCAATAAAGAACGCAAGACAAATTCAAACTTTTTAAGAAAACAATTATTTTATTCTTATTTCATCTCAGCCCAACAGCTTCCTACACTTTTTCTTGTAGATGCATGCAAAAAGGAATAATGGATAAAAGGATAATAAAAAGGATGTAATGTTGATGCTGACATCGTCATCATTACAAGCTGAAACATAACTTCATACAATGTTCAAGCATAAAAATATTTTCACAGCAGCGCACCTTCCACGATAAGGTAATAATAGTTAATCCTCTATTTTTGTCTGTCATTTTTAGATATGCGTACACGATATATCGGATACTACACTTTACAGCAGATTGAATATGATATGACGTACGACCAGCACAGCAATTTAATACAAAATAAGTGCTGGTATATTCTGGTATTAGTTTTTACCACCAAAGCATTGTCAAAAGTATTAGTCATGATTCTGATGACGTTTTAGAGAATTACGTGTAAAGAAGATTTTATTTTCCAGTCTCAGATTCGCCTAATGATCCATGCAAAACAAGGTTAAATCTCGATGTAATCTTCTCATCGCAAAAGCTGCGGAGACGAAAAAAAAGATGGGAGGAAATAAAATGGACTTTCGGCAAGTTCTGTGAGTGGTTCACGTACACACATCGAAATAAAACAGGCATACGAAAATATGCGAAATACAATGCGGAGTCATTAAATAAAATAATGGTAACAATGAACACATTTATATATATTTTTTGCTGTTTATAAGTTTCTATATTATGATGTTCAGCTCTTCTTTCTTTTCTTGCTTGATTATCTTATTATTTGAGAAGATTGAACCTTGAGAACAAGAAGTTCGTCCATCCCCACTACCACACACAAACAATAATAGTACACCTACGTAAACATTGCGTTTTTTTCTGTTGATATCGCATTAATAAGGCTTGTTATTTTTTACCTCAATCTTTACGTGTAAATCTATTTTACATTCCTTTTACAGCTAACCTTGTGAGATCCGCAGAGTTGATGATGAAAATATGGTTCGTCCATAATATTTTTATTCGATCTGATTCTCAGCGGTGTGGCAACTCTGTGTGGTGTGGTATGCACATCATAAATTTCTGCGCTTCTATTATTCATGTAAATGTTTTGAATCTCTTTCTATGTAGGTATGTGTGTTTCCAGTTGAATTAAATATTTCGCAATTTTGAAAGTTATTAGTACTTGCTTTCATTTCGTGAAGATGTGTAATTTGTAACTTTTTTTGATTTTTATTCACTAATAACTTTTCTTTGCAAACTTATCTTATATCAAATCCAGCAAGTAATTAGCTGGAACATTCAAATCCTGTTGAGTAGATGACTATGCACTGAGCAATTTTGTAAATCAGAATATTTTAACATTTTTTACTCCATTGTTATTAAAAGTAAACGCATAATGAGATAAATGGAAATGGAAGAGTTGAATCTTCAAGTACAAATTTAAAAAAAATAAGCTTTAGCTCGAAATAAGTGTGTAAGTTTTCGTATTGTAAATTATTTTACATTATTTATGTATACACCGTTTCTAACTTGATGTCCTCATGCGCTAAAATGCGACTAAATTAGGAAGGATTTAAAGATCCCAAAACTGTAATATTTATTCATTGTATTGTCAATTGTATATGAACGCCTGCAATTTGACATTTTTGGGCGGAATTACTTTAGAGAGCATAAATAAAATACAGGAACCCACCAAAACTATACACAAAAGATAGATGACTGTTGTGGAAGGATACAGTAGTAATCAAAACTGATTAACTGCAAATGTGGACATATTATAAACGGTCTTTGAAAACCAAAACCAAATCAAACCACGACGAAATAGATGATGGAATGTTATGTGTACGCTTTGCAATCAACCAAGGCAAATTATCATCGTGACAAATATGATGATAAGCCATTTACGTCAATCCGCTTATAGTTTCCTCAATCTGATACTGATGACTACTACCAAAGTTTTCGTTTGCTTCGCATACTAAATGCCTATTTATGACAGATGCCTGATGCCTCTATAGATCCTTGCGATATTGGTCTATACGGGCTTCTCAGCTTAGGTATTTCATGGGCTCATCGTATCTCGTTAGGTGTTAATAGTATGTGTATACAATCCCTGATGTGATGTGCAACGTTTCCTGGTGCCTGATGCTACTTATACTTATGCTCATACTAGTGTCTCCTTTTTGTTCTAATGTGTATTTCGAAAGATGCTATACCTATTGAAAATTGAAACTTTTTAGGTGTCATGGGTCTTTTCACTTTTCCCCACTTAAGGCAAAGCTCTGACTTGCATTACAAATACTTCCAATCTTTACCTTCCTATAAGCTACTACACTGCTAAATTTATCGTTAGCCGGGAAAGTTTACGTTAAGTATATTGCATGCGAGTACACATACCATAAATATATAAAATATAAATACACATTTACAACTTACGAAAAGCTTGCGAATCTCATCTCACCCTGTTCTGTTTGCCATGCAGTTAATGGGTCGCATGAAATTCCATAAATCAGCGTGAAAACCGATGAGACGTTTTAGTGGCTTCGACACCAACTTGGAAAGATCACATGAAACTTTTTCATTTTATTGTGTACACGACACATATAGAATGCTGTTTTGGAAGACGATCTTTTATCAGAGGCATTCGTTGCTCAAAGAGACGATGAAAAAATATTGGCTTTGTGTAGGACGAATTAGTAGTCTTTTTACCAGTCAATAAATGGCACTGACCATCAAAGATGAGAATTCGAACTGAATGTTCAAAAGAGAAGAGGCGAAAGGAAATATTTAAGAAAACTGGTATGAACAAGTTTTTTCTTTAATCTTCACTAATAAAAAAGACTCTTGTACAACTTGATAGTTCTCAAAAGTAAGCACAAAGAAAAATAATTTAAAGGATAGTCAAAATGGTTATGATGACACTAAGGATTTTGAATTCAACAAAGAGGTTTTTCTTAGCCCTTTTGTCCGAACACAACTAGAGATGATAGTGTGGTAATGAAACCGTTTGTATTCCAAGTCAATAGTTACTCAAGCACGTGTATTATTAAAGATTGAATAAATTTGTGTGTGTGTGTAAAGAGAACTTTTTAGGAGAAAGTTGGACGCACACAAAACGCACAGGCAAACAGGAAAACTCGTTGTTTCATTCCGGGAAAATGCTTTATGAAACACCTTTTCGCGGAGTATGATGATGGCAGTTAGCTCTAGAGCTCGTCTTGTTGAACACAAGAAAGGCAATGTGCAACTGAACTAATCTTGCTCACCATCCTTCACAGTTATAGCATGGATGGAAAAAGCAGGCAAAAGGAGTGAAGCACACACGAGAGCAGCATGCCACAGAAGAGAGCCACCGACCACAATACTGATGGCTTTTGCCAAAATGTAGACGAAGAGAACTAAACAGAAGAAGGCAATTTTTGTAGATTTTCTTGCTTCTGTAAAGCAAGATGTGCTTGTGTCTATCGTCCCGTTGCTTGCGTTGTAGTGTTATTGCCTGCTACTCACTCGTCAACACCACCATCCACCAAAAACGCTTGTATAATAAAAGACGCTGGTGGTGGTGGTAGTAGTGGTACGCTTTCGGTACGAGAATTCCGACAATTGAGCACAGCGGTGTGTGGTGGCAAATGTCTTCCAACACTTTAGTCAGCCACCATATTATGCATACATGTGCTTTGTCCACTGATTCTACTCGAGTTTCTTCATGTATAATTTATTTATCACTTTTATCAGTAAACATTTTACTACCCTCTAAGATTAAAATCGTGCCATGGACAAGTTTCTTGATTTGCAGTTTGCATTTTTTGCTGCGGTTTCAAGTCCCTGATGTACTTGGATTTATGGGATGATGTGTTGTTTTCCATGTAATCTACTGAGAATTGTACCAAGTTTATTTTTGTACGTTGTGATGAATCAGGTTCGTCTTTCTTGTGGAAAATATTTTGAAATGTTTGGCATTATTAAAAATATGGTATTCCATTTGAACTGCATATTCATGCATCTAATGACAATTCATTGTTGTGATAAGTTTAGCTGATTTTCTGTGAAACGTAAAAGGTAAAAACCAAAATATTTGCTAGTCGAAAGTAAAAAAAGTAGTTTTTATCCTAATAATGACGTATTCTTTCGAGCTAAGGGTCGAATACGAGCTAACAGAAGCTGCTGGATAAATTAACTTTAATGGCAATATTTGAGTGTATTATGAACGAACATAACTTAAATTTTGCGATGTACACGCATCCAATGGCACTATTGCACATTGCACAGTATGTAACTGCGCTCAACCATGTCAGTGCGAACCAAAATATTACAATCAGACATTTCATCCAAACAGACAAAAATATTGGAATTACGAGTTGGAAAAGATTAGATTTGTGAAATCTCGTTTCCTGTCATTTCGATTTTATATCGCCCTGTCAATGCCATGAGTTCTTCCTGTACTTGGTATTCCAGAATGTGCTACTTTTTTCACTGTCTTTAGTTTGTAACTCATTCATGATGCGTATATCAACTATTTATTAGCTATCAGTAGACGATTGAATGTATTTAAATTTGTATATTTTTCATATTTGTGCCTAATTTTCGATGTATAATTTTAATAAAAATAGTTTAATGTCACATTGCCCTGCTAAAACTCTAGCTTGAACTCGATATTATATGATATATGGTTAAAACACTTATTTAACGTTATTGCTGAAATTGCAAATTGAAATCGTCTTTGGCACTCCAACTTTGTAAAAAATCACATAAAATACCATTTCATTTTGTTGGTGTAGAGTTTGACAAAAACTATAAGGACATGATCATATGAATTTAGAGTCATGAGACATGACATTCTTAACAAAGCACGTCACTTTGGATGCAGCACGGTATATTATTGAGTCATGCCACCCCATTTTATCTTCATATATGAAAAAAAAACTTTTGAAGTTAAACTCGAAATTTTCCTGCATAGCACCTACTTATTCAGTTATTTTATGTATACGTGTGGCATCTTGCGTCGCTCATTGATATACACTACGAATATTGCCTCACAACGACATCTTGGTAGAGTGAAAGTAAATTCCATATTCAATTTTATTGTTTCATCGTAGGGTCTACACCGATCATTTCAGTGAGAAATGAAAGTAATTATTCATGCGGAAGTTCATTCCTTATTTTATTACAAGTCCAAGTTTCAAAATTAACCTTAGTTCGAAGACTGGTCTGAAATTGAAAATGAAATTAACTGTGCATGAATTAACCTTGAATTAGCCATAAAATAAGTTATGCCATGCCACAATAATTTAAATTTAGAGTTCTATGTAGCATTTAATTTGCAATTTTTAAAATAAATTTTTATTCGTGTTATGATAATTAACTATGTTTTTCGAAAACACATGAACGAATATTACACATTTCATATGAATAGATGTCTATATAAGAAAATAATCTTTTGCAAAACTATCGTAAGTAGACAATCATTCATAACAATACGAAATTCATTAAAAAAATCTCGAAACGCCCTACTTTTTCTTCACATCGAGCTGTGGAAAGAAAACATCGACCTTCTTTCCTTCCGCCATTACAGCTTCGATTTCCTCAACTCTGCAAAGTATTGATAGCGTTTAATTCCAACACATTTTTCTTATGGGCTTTAATTTAAAATGTAATTGATTTTATAATACATCACTTACGTTCGTGGAACATTGTTGAGAAGTTCAGCACCAGTCTCAGTTATGAGCACATCATCCTCAATTCTCACTCCTCCAAATCCTCGGAATTGTTGAATTTTCTCAGGGACAAGGAATTTAGAGAGCTTGGGGTCAGCAAGAGCAGTATCCAAAAGCTTTAAACATATAAGTTGTTTATGGTTAGTTCCCGATCAAATATTAGAATCTTAGCCTGTATGTCTGGTTAAATCTTACATGATCAATAAAGTAGCAACCAGGTTCAATCGTAAGAACCATTCGATGTTCCAATGTTCTAGCGGTACGAAGTGACTTAAGCCCTGGGACCGATGGTCTCTCAGGATGTCCGCTCAAATAACCTCCAACATCATGAACGTCACATCCCATAAAATGCCCAAGACCGTGGGGTTGGAAAGTTGCACCCAGGTTTGCCTAATTTTAAGAATTTTTAGGTTTCATAATGCTTTTTTTATATTTGCCTCTGTAATTTAAGCATAAGTACACAAAAAACAAAGTGAATATAATACCTCCATCATTTCTTCAAGATCGCCTTTTACGATCCCGTGCTTTAGCAAATGCGTTAGCACCGTTCTGTTGGCCAGTTTATGCATATCGACCCAGTTTACACCTATAAAAGTTCAAAAGTTAGAAAGTTTACGCAGGGTGTTGTTTTTAGCTATCAATTTTATAATATTAAAATCTTTATTAACTTTAATAATATTAAAAGATATTGACCTGGCTTAGATGCATTTAGTACAGCTCGATTAGCATCAAGAACAGCGTTGTAAATAATCTTTTGATTCTCTGTGAACTTTCCATTGACAGGATAGCTGCATGTGATATCAGAGGTGTAGCAGTACTAGAAATTTAAACAGTATCACATTGTAAATGAATTATGCTTATAGGCCCTTCTGTTTTACTGTTATTTCAATCAAAAGTAGATAGATACTTACATATTCTCCACCCATATCAAAAAGGCTAGCAGAAAGTTTCAAACAAATTTTCAATTAATGACCATAAATCCTCAAGAATATTGAGTTGGTTTACAATTTCTGTATGCATCTCTTTACTTACCACATATCACCATCATTGATTGTCTTGTCATTGGGAGCTCCAGCATGTCCTTTAAATTATAATAACAATACAAGATGCATAACTTCAATCAATTCGTTGTCTTCGAAAGAAAGATATTTTTACACATACCATAATGGAGAACAGCACCATTAAGACCAGATCCGCAAATGCATGTGTATGCACAATGGCGACATCCTCCATTGTAATAGCAATAATGGGTGAAAATAGCTTCGCCTTGATATTCCTTCATTCCTGGGCGAATTTTCTTCATTACATCGATGTGAGCACGAGAAGATATGTCACAAACATAACGAAGAACGTCGATCTCCAAATCAGTTTTGTAGACACGACTAAAATACATTTTAAAATCATTTAAAAACTCAATGCAAAAGATTCTTAGAGCTGACCTGGTAGGCCCCAATAGGCAATTTAATTTACATTACTAAAAAGTGTAAGTAAAACGAAAATCGTTCATACCATTCTGCAATTTCAGGATGGAGTAGTTTGTTATCGACAGTGAACCTGATTATACAAAATATTCAAATTTGTCAGAAACTTGATGAATATACGGGCTAAAAAATAAATTCATTTCATAAAATATAATTGCGTACTTGCTGATTCCTTCAAAAGAAGCTTCACGACAGTTTTTCCCACTATCCGAATTCACGCCGTTCTATTTTAAAATATTTCATTAATTAGGTCATTTATTGAATTATAATAGCATATTATAAAAAATCAAGCTTACAAGAGTTAGTAGAGTAGATGGTTTCATGCCCTCTAGTTCTTTCACAAGCTGCAAGAAAAAAATAATTTTTAAACCCCATATTTTACATAAAACTTGACTAGCTTTCACCATTTAGCTTTTACCTCATCAACGTAGCGAACTTCATCAACTTGGTACCTGTCCTTGTAACTTTGAAGAGGTGGGATACTTCCCATCCATACAGCGTATGCATCAGGCAATCGAGGGACGAATAAGACAGATTTTCCATCGCTCACTCTAATTGCACCGAAGCAGTCAGGCTCGGTCACGCCAAATGTCCAGTGAAAGTAAGATTCCTGTGAAGAAACACAAATATTTTTACTTTCTTCCATTTTGCCTTATAAATAAGTGTATTTGCTCATGAGCATTTTGCCTTATTTTCCCATTACTTGTCGGAAAATGGGTCCAACGTCAGAGCAGTAACGAGTTTCATCGTTGCCACCTTGTAGAACAACCACAGAATCATTTTTGATGTTCCCATTTTTCCTTAGACGTTCGAGCAAACGATTTCTGTTCAAGGTAAAAAGGCCTGCTGGGACAGCTAGCGTATGCTCGCCCATCGAATAGTACGGGGACCTAAATTCATTTTACAATAAAAAATAATATTAATTGAACAAAATTTCATATATTTTTTGGTCTTGAGAAAACTGTTCTCTATTGAAATGTTTATTTACCGAATTCCTGAACTCATGGTTAATTTGTTGTAAGTTTTTGAAAAATATCTGCTGGAAAAATTCACAGGTGGATCACGTTGGACTGATGAAATCAAAGTGAAGTTATACCTCACAAAATGAAATTGACAAGTGGGTGGGTGTATCACACGTTTCGTGAAAGTACCAACACCTATGCGAATTCTTATCCAAGCTACAGGGAATCTATTCAATTAAAATAATCGCGTTTAGTATAACTTTTTAACTGACAATAAATGCATTATTAATACACATATGCATGAACAAATCAAGGTGATAGATTGAAGGTTAGGTTAAAAACAAGTGTCATTAAACTGAAATGACAAAATTCATCAATGCAATGTACATGAATATTGCAATCTTTTCCTTCATTGGATCACCTTCACAAAAATCAAAGGTTATTCTTCTCTACAGGCAGAACTGAACTGACAGACAATAATATAATAATATGAGAGTTCTTATGCCTATGAATATGTGCATTTTATTTTAAGTATTCGGTGTTGGTCTTCAAGTGTTGCTTGTTACTATGATTTTTGTCACGGTTTGATAATGAGCTGATCTTGTGCAAACTTTGTAATCTGCTGATGATGCGAATAACCTACCGGCTACATGAACAACCAGCCAGAAGTGTGTACAAAGGAAAACCTACATAATCAGTAATCACAATTTATAATTATTGGAAGCACCTTAAGTCTTCCAACTTGAAAAAATCTTACCTCTAGTTCTTTTAGAAAGACTTTAGATTTTATGTGGAATGGAAGTAAGATATCAATTTTTTAAACGAGGAGATTGTGATGTTAGAACATCCTGCTAAGCAAGTAGATTACAAGACGATGATGGTCTACCAAGTTATGACTTGAAATTGTGACTAAGATGAAGAAAGAAAATTTGAAAGTATATCACTTTCACTTCATCAGCCTAGTCGAAGATGAATTTGCATGCACACTCCCACGTTACATATTTAACTGATTAACTGAATTTGGTAAATACCAACATTTGAGTAGGAAGAAGCGGTGCAGTACATTATTACTAAAATTGCATGTATTTACCATATATGAATAACATAACCTGTTGCTTTTTCTAATTTATCTGCATATTTGATGACCAGTACCTAATAGATTAGTAAGTGATATGGAATCAATAATGTTTGTTCATACAGCATTGTAATATATACCGGTTGTCTGGTTTGATGGGGTTGCAATTACATGGAACAACTTGACTGATTGTTATACGTATTCATGAATCGAGGTCGTGTCGTATATATATTTTGACCTAAAACAATACTATTATATTGTGAGGAAGAAGGGAAGTAGGAAAATTTCGAGATTAATCATGTGAATGTAATGTACACAGATGAATGGAAAGTTTTTTCGTTTTTCTATCCACCACCAGCTTTGACCGGCATGGCATAGAAAGAGTTTACTGTGCAACCCACCTAAATGTGATGAGATGACTTTGTTGACTGGAAAATGTTTTCTTTTCTTTTTGTTGGTTTTCTCTTTGGTCTTGGTATTTGGCACTTGGAATGTATCAAACAAATTTCCACTACTTATTACTTAAATCAACTCTTTTATCTGCCAACGTGCTTTAAACAAATAATTGCTTGTTATCTGTAGCCAATAATGTCACTTGCCACTACTATCTTGTCTGATATAGTAAAATCATATGTAGTTTTCGAGTTCATATATACCCATAAGCTAAGCCGATTCCACAGAAAATTGCCCACAAGGTTCACAATAACATCCTGATTTTGACATACAAAATCAAAACAAAAGCAGGTTTGTAGAGACGTCATTTTGGGTAAATCTCTCTGAGTATGCATGGAGCTCCTTCTACTTGAAATTATGGCTACCGAATGAATATGAAGCAATCGATTTCTTTCAGTTCTCTTTCAAGAGGTTTGATGGCGTAAAGTTGGCATCGCCTACTCAGAATCCTTGCATAACGAAGTTGCTTGTAATTCATTCATTACTGAAGTTTTCAGGACAATTTACATTATTTTTTAAAATGAGTTTTTAAACGCAACACAAGGGCAAATCCAGTATTACAAATTAGATTTTTTTAAATGAGGAAAATGTATACTGCAAATTACATTATCTCGACTTCATAGGCTTTTTGAGTCTATATTCCCTTTCTGCAACTCTTTATAACTGGTTGCATTAATTGTACTTTGTTTTCCGAGAAAATTTTTACATACAGAAAATTATGAAACATTATAGCATAGAAAGTTTTAATGAGTATATTCTTTAATTTTTATGCAAGCAGTTTATAATTTAATCCACACTACTTACTAGATATTTATGATATAAATAACATAAATAAAACATTTGACATTTTTATACAGAAATTTGGGGTACGTATGTATATTATATAAACTTAGATTTGCGCCTATGCATGGTTTACTGGTTGATCAACCAAATCATTGTAACGAATATCCTTCTTTATTAAAATCACGAGGAAAAAGTGTGTTTTTCACGCATGAATGAGCATTGCTCAGTAAAATCAAAATTCTTCTTCGGCTGCCCCCTAAATTTCGTCTTCCGTTTACCTTTTTTGTTCAAAACAATAACAAAGTGTTTTTACTTTAAAACCATCATTCAGTGCTTTCGAGACTACATTATACGGAAGAAAAGTAGAAGATTTCTTGTCTTATTGAATCGTACACTATATAGTCTAGTCGTAAAATGGTCAGTATAAAAGAAGCCGAAATGGTCAACACTTCAAAAGTAAAAGAATGAAAAATAGCGACCTCCTATTTTGTTGAGCTGTGAATTATTATATTCTTTTCTAAGAAAATTCACTCCTAAATTTTACAAGCTCACCTTTTTGTTTATTTTGCCTTGCCCTTGCCATACATTCAAAATAATTCCATAATCTTTGCATCATCATCATCAATCCAAGGCATAATGTAAACACGAACAATACATTTCCAAGTTGACCCTCGTCAAAACAAACCTTTTCTTCCTTGAAAGGGTACCCTGATACCTCGCCTGTGAAGGTCGTACATACCTGCAAGGGTACTGATTACATTTTAAATCAACAGTCTGAATTCTGGAGGAATGAAGCATATATATAGTAGTTTCCGCATTTCACCTTTGTACAATCCGTGAATACCGAATATAAAACGAATAGAAAAATTCTTTTTGGTGACCTTCTTTCTGATGCAATGAAAAAATAACAACGGTTTCATAAACAATAATATTATGAAACGTTCATACGGAAAAGTGTATACTTTTATGGCAACTTTACTTTAACTGGAGCGAAAACACTTTTGACGGCGACATGAGAATGAGACATAATTTTATTTGAAGCAACAATTGGATATATGAATACTAGACTTTGCCCTTACTTATTGCTGCTCGTATGTATTAAAGAACATCATATAAATGTTCTAAAATTATTTTTAGATTAAAAATATATTTTTTAAACAAGTAAAACTAAAATGTAATGGCCACATGAAAATATTATACGTATGTGAAACTTGAATTTTCTATGGATTTGATGAGATCAGACGTATATTTTGCTATCAAATGCATTTCATCACTTTATAATGGCTTTAATGTTCGTATTCCATCATCAACGCTGATCAATTTTATATTTTATTTGATACATACTTAAAGAATACTTTATATCTTGCTTTACGTTTCGGCCAAGTTATGTAGATAATTCTGCTGTGTAGCTGCATAACATAGCTGCAATTCATTATCAGTCACAAGACAGATCACACAATCAGTCTCATGACATTTTTTCTTGTTCTGGAATGACCTTATTTGGTAATATTTTCCAGTGATGTGTGAAGTATTATTATGAAATCCTATTAACCAAAGTTTATACAAATAAAATTATTTTCTGGTTAGTTTAGCTTAGTTGCTGAAAACAATTTTAAAGGTAAATTATATTAGTGTTATATTTGTCAACAAGAAACCGTTCAGAGATCAAACAAAGTATTATGATATCGATGCATTATAATTGTCGAAAGTATACATAAAATACAAACAAGCTCTCAAAGACTAAACAAACATTATTTCCCTTTCTATCAACAGTCCTATAAGATCTAATATTTGACAAACTCATATCACAAGGCCAGTAAAACAATGTATATGAAGAAAATTGTTTGACGATTACCCACTCTACCCCCTCCCTGCCTCTGGTCTGGTGATGATGTGATAACAATCAGGAAAGCATTTGCAAATAGAAAGAGTGCCCTGCCCTAAGCCAATCATCATCACTTTTAAATCAAAATGTCTTAAATTAAAATCAAATAATAATATGTTGTTACTAAAAGAAATATTGGGAAAGGATAACAATGAGAGCAACAAAACAAGTCGGACTATTGATTATTTTCGTATATAACGTGTTTAAACAGTTAACAATAAACAAGTAAGTAAACAAAAAAATAAATCGAAAAACTTAAAATATATAAATATTTGTTACAGATTGTATATTGATTCTAGAAATCATATTTTTGTTTACCAAATGAGTTTTGTAATTTTACCTTGTCTATTAAGCGTTTGCATGAATCAACTTGACAATACAAACATGTCAATTTACAAGTCATAAATGTGTTGCTAATAAGTCAAGTAGACTCAAGTTGTATTGCGCATCGCATGATGATGACTCACGTTATTTGGTTTGAATTGTTTTGAATGCAGTTTTGTGGTGGTGGTATCCTTTTTGCGAAAAATTTCTCTTTTGTACGGCACTTGTCATCATTAACCGCAATTGTTTTCAATAAAAAGTACCTATATTCTATGTGACATAAGTAGGTTGCACAGTGCAGGTGCATTATTATTATTACATTTTGCAAACTTGCTAGGTGAGCGGGTCATTCTGTAAGATATAAATGTGTGGTTATGTAGTTTTTTTATTTGCTTACAAATAAGAAACGCTATGAAAGTTTTGGCAACTAATAATCATTTAATTTATTTTTTGGGTGATAATGATATATATGCATACGTTTAATATGAATCGAAAATGATTTTATGTCGATGCTAATGCAGGCAGCTCTCATATATGTTTTTTACAAAACGATGTGCTCTTTTTTATTTATTAAAAATGATGCAACGCTGCTCAACAAAACAAAATTAGACCCTGACGAATTAAATAAATGACAAAGTAATTTTAATATAAAGCTTATCATCTGCGTCACTGCGTCATAGTCATCAACACAGCAGCACAATAACGTTTTCCTAAAGCACATACGTTTTGAAGATGCAAAAATAATTGACTATAAGATAACATGATACGCAGTATTGATATATTTTGTGAAAATTATATACAAGTTTATAGCAGATATGAAAATTTGAATAAGAATAATTCAAAATCATAAAGAGCTAAAAGGTGGCTACCCTGAAATGGCATACGTGCATAGTATTTTTTTACCGATTGATGAAAAATGCATACACATTCACAAGACATCACTACTCTATGATTAGTCACTTGGAATTTCCCTATAGTCAATGCATTGCAATTATTACAACCCACACTTGACTGTGAACTGTTTTGCCTTCTTGTTTTTGTTTACTTACTTCAATCAGAAAAAAAATTAATAACAAAAACAAGTTCGTTTTTTGACACGTGTTGCATTAAAAACGGCAATACTTCTCGACACTATTTTACTTGACAAGTGGAGCCACACATTCTCTTTTGCTGTTTTATTTTTAAGAACAGTAATTTTATATACATAAGGAATCTCTAGAGACTTTTGCGATGCCAATATATAATAGTAGAATAAGTTTAATGTGTACGTGATATGTCTGCATCTGATACACCAAATACTTATTTTGTGTTTCACTTCACCACACGAAAATACTATGAGATATAGTCATGATATTTTGATGGTGGCAAATAAAAGCCGACAGAGGGATGCGGATGGCATCATGTTCTCGTCCGCATTATTCTGGTTTGTTTTAAGCATACATATTTTAGATTGTGGTGATTACTATCTGCAGCATGAACATAATAACTATATTTTGTTACTTTACAAGTTGCAGCGTTTATGTATGTTGCATTTTCTAATGCATTTTGACCCATTGTTATTTAAGAATGCAGTAGGATATACCATTGGTAGGGATTGGCGACATTTTTTAAAGCTAAAATTAAAGGTTTGAAGAGTGTAGGTTTTCACCACTATCACCACATTGAAATCTGTGGAAAGATACCAGAAACTCTTAACATCAACAGGTTTTACTACTTTTATGCAGATGCAGAAATACTCTTACTGTTCATGACGAGTAAAGATGCTTTGGCATAATAATAATATTTTGTTTGGTTTTGAGTGATACGATTTTATTTGAAATGTTTTTGAATTGCTGCCTCGAGTTTACCCCTACGCAGATGAAACATATTCGACTCTTGTTGCGGTACTTTTAATTCAGTTACTAATGAAGGCATGAATGAAATATGAATGAAAATTTTGAGTGGATGTACTGATCAAAACATTTTTTGTAAGCATTGAACTAGCAAAAAATAACAACATAAAAATACTTTCATCCAAATACAAAAAAGGATACGTGTCGAGTAACCTACCTCAAAATATTTAGTAATATGTATAATAATTTGAAAATAAGGAAGTATCAATGGGAAAGAATCATTTCTTTGTTTTTAAATTAGGTTATTATTATACATACATGAGAATGGCACTGTGTAGTGAAGTGCGACTTCCTGTAAAATTAGATGTTATTATAAGTACATAAATAGGTGCGAATTTAAGTGCATCTTTTATCTTTATAAGAAACTACAAATAACTGAACTTTGAAGTGTAGAGCTATGTAGATTCGGCATAGCTAAAGATGTTACTTATTTGTTACTGAACTTTATTTATAAATTACATGTTACTTGAAAATATATATAAAGCTCCATAAAATGTTACAATGAAAGGAATAATCTTACTTTATCAGCACATTTTTAAGCAAGAAGCAAGATCCAGAATTAGAACTATCAAAAATATTTACAATGTCTGCTCTGCGACACATAATGGCGTGTATGTAATTAATTACTTAATTCACTGATGTTAAATGTTCTATTTTTACGTTACATCGGTTTATTTCCAATATGAGGGAACGACTTGTTCGTGTTGGTTTACATATTGCATATTATTTCTCTGTGTGATGTGTCGATGAGTTATTTTTTACGATATATTTACATTTACATCATTCATTTTTATTACACACCATCCAGTTGTGTTTGCTTTTGCTTGATAGAATTTTACTGCCGTACGTATGTGTGCAGTACCTATTTTTTACATCTTAAAACATAAAAATTATCAAACATTCACTCTAGCCTCATAGTTTATAGTTTCATCTCTCTACCTACCCACACGTGTAGATGAGATAGGTAAGCATTCAAGATTATGCACATAGTATATCAGTTTGGTAGGCATGTCCAAACATAAGCAAAAAGTGAAGTAAGCATGGCATCTAGGAAGCAATGTACCAAACACCTTGACGTGACCTCAAGAAAAAGAACCTTGTAAAAGTGCATCGTTTCTATTTCCAAATCGTGGCAACAACATTATCTTTTAGGTAAGAACATTTACTAGTAAAATAAAAAAGTAACTGTGTCTGACCTTTTCCTAGACATACAAGTTTCGAAATGACCTATATAGGGCGGCATATTTTTATGGTGCGGAATCTTTTACAAGTGCTAAAAAGATTATTTGTAAGTATACTTCAGTAGAAATAAAAATATATAAAATATATATAAAAATGTTCGAGTCATAATAGAATAATTACATAGTTGAACCAATACAGAAAATTTCGAGTAGATTCCACAAGCAGATTTGAATGTAAATATATTTATTATGACAATAATATTGGCATAGACAGTGAACCCAATTAGCAAACTCTAGATAGGTTTCTTATCAATAATAATTGTTTTCTATGTACAATTTGGCTACTTTACCCTGGATTTCATCATTTATGAAATTAAACTTGGCACCTTCCATGTGCATTCCATCAACTTTTAGTTGCATTTCTAATATTCAAATTATGAATGTTTTCTAAGCGCCTGAAGAACCAACCTGCACAATTGATTGCGACCAGATTTATTCATCTCTATTATAACATTTATGCTGGATACTAGTTTGCCGCTGCCACATCGGCCGTATATTTAACTTCATTTTCCTGCTGTGTTTCATAAAAATATTGATGATAACGTAGTAATTTTCCTTTTAACAACACCTTTTACATTGTTGATATGCTTTTATACTTTATAGCTTATAGGCATATATTGGTGCTAATGATCATGTTGAGGTGATGGGCACAAAATTAAGAAGGCGTCAGAGCGAAATGGAATGAAGACTTACGAAGGCGACAAGTCTGATTGAAGTTCATTAACATATATGCAAAGGACAAAGAGAATGAAGGCTTTGTTGTGTTTGTATTGCAATTATTTACAATTACAATAAGAAATTCTTGTATTGGCTGCATTGCTCCATGTTGCAACACTTACAACAATGGCCGTCAATTCTGTAAGACGCAAAAATATGTAGACACACAAGTGTAGTATATAACCAGTTGCTTAACAATGCAAATAGCTGGACATTAGGTAAACGCACTGGCTTGTTGATTCTTGTATACTTGTTTATACCAAGAGTGCACAGCGTGGACTTCCGTAAACAATGCCAACGACCAAATACGCTGTTTATACCTTTTGTTCTTTAATTTTATTTTTGTTATTGTTACTACCATTTAACTTTGAACTTAGGTAATAATAAACAATACCATTATCTACCACGTAGCCATAACCTTAGCCTTCATGTATTTATTACAGCTTTGTTGTAACGTTTCTACCGATAAAGAAACAAAGTCATCATCATATTTATGTTAATCATTAAAAATTCGTTTATCAGCCCTATAAATATGGTGTATAGAAGGAAAATCAGCAAACAAACAACATAGATAGTTGATGCTTTATTAAACTTGTGTATGAATTGAAACTGTGTGCGTGTGTAGTATACGAAAGCACTATGTTGCATTTTAGAGAATACTATATAACTTGCACAATTAGATAGGCACATAATGTACAAAAACATTTTGTTTTTGTTTTTCTTTAAATCAATGAAAGCAGACTAGTAAAGATTGTTTGTTTTTGTTTTGATTTAAATTGCGTTTAAATTATGAAATATTTTAAACTTATATCGTAAGTGCATTTTTCGTTGAGGTCTTCGCCCCAAATATGAGCTAAAGCGCGATGGTATCTAATACCTAAACAAATGTAGTTAAGAATTTCAAACAAATAGCATGCCTATCCTATAACATTTTTTATTCATTGAACTACAAGTACCTGAAAATTTGTTTTTGTACCCAACAACTTGAAATTTTTTATGCTGTGTGTATGCATAATGCATGTTTTTTCACAAGTCCTGATTTAACTTCCCACAGCATGTGATAAATACTCGTTTAAAGTAACTACCGAGAAAGATTCTCAGCTCATGCTTAATTTGTATTCTTTTTACTGGAGTTTATTTACTTTTGAAACATCTCCTACCAATATACGATTCTGTAACAGTTTTATTAAAGGAAATAAACATGTTTATGCACCAGCCACAATTAAATACGTAGTGCATTTTTTGCACATTATAAAAAAGAGGAGCATTTTGATGTCTGATATGACTGATATGATAGCCCTTTGATTCTAGAAGGAGAGAAAAACAATTATAGTAGGTAGTAGGTAGCTCATTAGATCTGTCTCCTTTTTTCGGGTTATCTATATCATACCCCTGCCCTGTTGTTCAACATGCGAGATATAAAGAGTGAAAGAGCCTATCAATCTAAGCAGCGTATTTTCTTGTTGTTTTGTATTCATCCCATATCAGATTTGTTAGATGAGCCCATAGGAAGCTAAAGCACTCAATATTTTTCTCCTCTTTTCTTGTCTGGTGATGTTGGATGTTATTGTTGATTCATCCCATTTCCTTTTTCCTTTGTTATTGTCAATAAGCTATATACTATCTTCTTTCTACAGAAGTGACGCATTTATTACTCATTTCCTTTGAAAACATTATATTATGATCCATCCATTCATCCCTCTCAACTTAGTTGCGGATTGTAATAGAATGGAAAGTACCAATAATATGTGAATGAAGATGAGTTTCTCACCAGTGTAAAATGTACTACGAGTTCATACTGGAATTTTTTAATGAACTTTAATTCTTAATTTAGTTTTTTCCGATAGTTTACTCTGTGAATTTGCCATTGTATTAGAGTTGTAATGGTACCGAATATAGGAGAAAATACTTTCAATACAATTTGACATTATTGAGAAGCATCATTGTTTCATTTTCGTCACCAATACCCATGCACATGACCTAGGATGCATTCCCTAGTTTTAGTTTTGGTAAGAATGTGAATGATTCACTTCGCATCCACACGTGTTGGTGCTGGAGGCTATTTGAAGTCAAGTTGTCAACTTAACACTGTACACATACCATCCCATAAGGTAATAGAATAGAGTTCAAACTCTTATTTCATCAACTCAGAACAAATACCACAGATTTTCTGCGGATCTATTAAATATTCGCACACATTTACACGTAATAATATTTAGGCTTTATAGTGTATTATTCATGAAAGTAAATGTATCCAAATTCACCTAAACAAAACTGGTACGCGGCGTGAGATAAACAGTGATGATCATACTATACAGTACACTCACTCTTGTTTATATTTACTTTAATACTTTCTTTGCAAATTTGCTAGCATGAACATGTCAGGGATGCGGCTTATAAAGAGTTTTAAAAAATTGGCGAATCATATCAATTTCTTATGGCAATGTTGTATGTTGTGACTGGTTTTTTGCACTGACTCTGGCCTGAAGCCATTTTTATGGAGGAACGTACATATATGTACGTCAGGACAACTTATGCTAGCTTTTTCTTCTTAACATGCAGTACAATATTATGGGAGATGCTTTTTAGTGAGAACAAAGTGCGCTCTATCTGTGCAGAAAGTAATAATATTTTCTTTCTTTATAGACAATGCACTCGCATCGACAGAGTCACGCATGGAATGGATGGTTTCCTTTTGAAGGGCATAAAGAGGGGAATGAATCGCTGAACTCACTGCTTGGCGCTGACTCAACATAAATAAATATCTATTTACACGTACAGAATGTTTGCATACAGCTTCAATCTCGTAATCTGACTCTGTATGAAGAGCAGGGAAAAGCTTCTGAGTGAGTTTAGTCAGATTGGCCAAAATGCATGTTTTCACAGTTTCCAAGCATAAATATTACTCCAGCGTGTAATACTATGATTTCAGAGTTTATAAATATAATTATATTTTACTCTTTACTACATCAAATTTGTTGCTTGAATTTTACTTCGGAACAAAAGCTGCGTTGACATTAATTATTTGTCTTTAAAATAACAATATTTCTTCTCAACCTCTTTGTTGTCTGGTTCTAATTTGTCTTTTAGGAGCCGATTCAAAATGTATTGTGATTCCCAGTATTTTTCATTGTATTTCATGAATCTCGGTGAAATCGGTATATGCCTGTATTTACACATGTAGTTGTAATCTTAAATATTTAGGTCATTACACATGCCAATATATATAAAGCAGTAAACTTTAACGTTTTACACTGTCGCCTGACCGATATATTCCATCTTATCTGAAATAAATAAATAACACTCATTCATAAAATGGTTGCTTCAAAAGTAAATCGTAACATGAGATGTTTATATCATCCGTTCATATCGTTCATTCATAGCAATTTTTTAAACGAAAATTAAAGCATTTGTTATAAAGTGTTATGATTTTTAGTTTAGCTGAGCAACTTTATATGACTTTTTGAAACAGTATAAGGTACAATAGTAAAGCTTGGTAAAATGCGTATTTAAACCCATTTATGATAATCATGGTTCGCCAAAAATATAGACATGGTAATATATAGTACTGAGACAAAACGTTTAAACATCTTTGATCCAAAAGATCGACTTTCGACGCAGTAATGGATGGTTATGACAAATCTATATTTATTTATTTATTTACCCTCCTGTGGTACCATATTGTCTGTTCCATTGGCATCTTATATGGACATAACACATTAATCTAATCAACGTGAATGTTGTCATTTATGAAAGAGAAAATTCATCATTAACTTAATGATATTAATTATGGTATAATGTCAGTGTGTCTGTCTGTCCGTTTTATAAATTATTTAGCAAAGTTTATTTCTCAGGCAATCCATAACAAAATATAATGTTTATTTTGCAATGTCAAAATCTACAATAACAATGCAATTTTAAATTTCAAGGTGGAAAAACATTCATGTTATTTTGCTTTAATGAAAGTAAACTACATGCCTTATAAAAGGAAAATTTTCTCTTCAACGTATATACTTAGGAGACATCAAAACAGAACGGACAAGTACTTCCTCTATAGAATACGCATAATGAATATTTGCTTGGAATTGCACAAGATTAACATTTCGTATTTTCCATAAAACGTTAGCTGGTTATCAATAACGTTCCATTTCGATATAACATTAGCGTATTCCTCCAATCTATTTAATTCAGTTTTGATTTTTGAGGTACTATATAACTTTACCAATTTCTACTATTTGTGTCCAGAATATGTTATGCTAACTTTAAATTTTCACGCATCAATACAACATGTGGCTATTCCACAAAATATACACAGTCAAGTAACATTAACATAAGATTCAGGGTGTCTTTAAGTTTACTGTTTGAATGAAAAAACGCTGAATTGACTATTGCGTAAATCCAGCAATTTACTTGACACGTTATCTGAACTAACAATCTTGATAGTAGAGTACAATTTCTTCATGATGACGCGGCTGTTATCGAAGACGAAAAAAATGTAAATATGACTTACGCAAGAAGATCATCATCATGCATAATGATATGACCCTCACACTGTACATCCCAAACAAGATAAAGACGAATATTTGTATCGTCTTTAATAGTCGTTAAAGATTAAAGATTGCGCAAAGCACATATACCGTCAATCGTCTAATGTGTCAACCAGATGGCTTCCATTACTTGAATGAAAACATTTTCATCTTCCGTTTTCCAGCTCTGAATTTTCAAATCATTTTGCCATTGGATTCTGAGTTTATTTTCCCTTTATAACCATTTCTGATGAAAAATAGCACGATATCATATTAATAAAAATATTAAAGCAATCTCATAAAAAATTCAGTAATGAACATGAGGAACACATTTTGAAGACATGGCGGCACTATGAAACTTGATATGTGAGTTATGATAGATCATCATTACGTTTGATGATAAAGCTTGCAAATAATACCAATCATCGTTGTTTCATAACTCATTTGACTAATGTGTGACGTCAGTGACGTGTGTAATTGCTACTGATATGTTTTCATCGCACTTCCTTTGCGCTCCTTGTGAAATTCAAAACTGCACGGGCTCATCAACGAGGGTTTATATCTCTTCATAAAACACATTATTTTATTTGATCACTACTGTAGAAATATGGTTAGTGAGACTACCATTATGAATACAAAATAAATTACAATGGAAAATGTGATGCATTTGTTGCGGAATTTGTTTTCTTTTGCTTTACAACAGGCAATATGGTTCGGCGTAGTTCAAAATACTAAATGTAAAAACATTGCGTAAATTATTAATGCTTCAAAAACATAAACATGGCGAGTGTGAGTCAAGCAGCATATAAATCATAACTAATTCATGATACAAGTAACAAGTAATCATAGTATCTTCGTTTTTGTGTGGATATTTACCCTTAAACCCTTTGAACCGCGTAAAAGATTCCGAAATAATAATTCCATCTAACTCTAACCAATGTAGCCTGCTTTTGTAAATCGACTACATTTTGTTTTCATTGTTTTTATTTTGAAGAAAGAGAGATGCACATATCATGTTTATATAATTAAGGTGTTTTTGTCTAGACAGGAAGTTTTTATGTGTTGTAATCAGAAAATAAAGATAAAATACAAGACATGCTTGTTTCGGCTTTTGCGTTAATTCTTCATTTAATGTATAAGGATACCTACCTACCTACACTAACAAATAATGTATGGTTATTATTTTATTATAAAATTAGAAGGGTAGCCCCTTTAAAACAAAAAACGGACGGGCATTATTAACATACCTGAACCATCTGAATTAATCTAATTACATATGAACAAAGCATTTATCCTGCGATTCCTGTGGTATGTGACTATATTTTATTTAAAAAGTTTACTAGATACAAACATACCTATAAGCCTTCTTTTAAAAACACGGATTTAGTTGGTTCACCACTCTTACGAACAGTCAACGAACGTTTTTTAACCATTTTCCCCTTTATGTTGTTAACTTGGCTAAAAAACAACTTTACACTATTCTTACGTTTGTTGTGTAGGAATGCAAGTTGCAAGTTCTAAGAAGAATGCTTCTTTGGTTAATACACCCGTGGTGCTATTTTACCTTTTGGTCAATTCTCTTTGAGAAGAAATAAGAATGAATAGCCGCATAAAACAATTTTGAATGCATATACAGCAAACTAATGATAATGATGAAATAAGTATGTATCTGCATACAAGCTGTGGTGTCGGTGGTTTTGCGTATTTCATAAGACATTTTTGTGTCCATAAAAAATCAGGTACCATTGCACTGCTCCAAACTAACTATGACTAGAAAGCAGCATCATACAATCGTACCATTAAATCCATCCGATAGTGTCATGTGTACAAGAAACATACGCAGTTGGTGAGTATTTTTTAATAAGTGTAATGGGAAGGAGATGGATACGCTTGAAATCATATTACAACCTTCCTAACCCTGAGTAACTTTCAAAGTTCATTCCTCTTGTTTTGGGGACCATATCCCAAGTGCTATGAGGAGCATGTAAAAGTCCAGATATCAAGGTCTGCCAGAAAAGATGCCAGAAACCAGGATGATTGTTTCAAAGGCAATCTATATGTTAAGAAATCCAAAACCGGCTTTGGGAAGGCCACTTCCTTTGCAGTGGTCCGTAGCTCATGTTTTGATCCCCTACCTTGCTCAGTAACACAAGTTAATATATATTTTAGTAGTTGGTAGTAGTAAAGTTGTAGAACGGAAAGATACTACCACTTCATCAGAAGAGGGGAGTTTCCTGTGTGAGTGGGTCTGCTGTTGATGATTCTGATATGTTGTTACTTTTTATAGTTACGCATATAATGCTACACAGCATCTGCTGCTTGTGTGCAAGTTGCTTGTATCATTAATTTTAAATAAGGCAATATCACAGAATCGTATATTTACAAACAAAAACTGAAGCTTTCTCAAAGACTTGGTATCGATATAAATACGAAATTTCATTTCCCCAGCTACATACTATGTATCTAATCAAAATGTAAGTCTGATTCCGTTTTGCGTGTAAAAAATGCTAACAAATAGTAGAGGCTCCCCTCTTGTCTCCTTTTTCTCAGAGACAGAGACAGCAGAAATGTGTTAGATTTGGATTGAATTCTCTAGAAAACTTTTCCCCAAGAAGAGCCGCATCGTGTGAATAGTAGATACATAGAATCGGTTTCAACCAAACAATTCGACAACAATAACAACCACGAAAGAAGACTTGATTGAATTAAACTCTTCCAACTCTGTGACAATGCATTATCCTCGCATTTGTATGCATACAAACAAACACCAAAACCAAACATCTAGTAAAAGTCTACTGGTTTCTGCCAGAGTTGAGTTTTGTGTACTATGAGTACCCACACATTCATTTTCTTTACTTATATGGAGAACATAAAATGAGCAAACACAGAGGACAAGGGTAAAACCGTGAGTTTATCCTGAAACTAAAAAGCTATGCTTGTAGGTAGCAGTCAGGAATTTAAGTGAATAGAAGCTTCAAACATTAATGATGTTACAATGCCAGACACGCTATCATATAGGGAGAAAGAGCGTGTGTAGTAAACAGAAAATATAGAGAATACGCTTAGCGATATAATGGCAACAATGATACCAGCTCAAAGCTTGTATGAGCATCATGGCACGTTAATAATGTATTATATGTATGAATGGGGGAGGCATAAAACACTGATTCTGTATGTTATACCATACCCACTTTATAATGGCCAGTTTACATTCTTAGTGTAACGTTTGTAGCGTCAAATATGGTTATAGTAAAAGTAAAATGTTTTCTCTTTAAGTAAAAACCAAAACAAACCCACATGCTACTACAAGCAGGCACAAACACCATTACTACTACGGTCTAATATTAGCTCAATTATATATCCGATAACTTACATTACGTGAAAAAGATAAACAGAAATCATGCAATGTTCTATTTCTCTCGTGAAAATGAAGTTATCTCATCTTTCCTTTGAATTTTAACATCTATAGACAAGCTTGAACGCAAAAGACAAAGAGAAATAAAAAATATTGGAGAACTAAAATTGTTGTCATCTTTCTATTATTTTTCATTGATTGTTTCTTTAATCTGTTTTGCACTACTACTTTTGCGCTTTTCTCAGTTTATTTTTTAGAATTCTTTATGATTTGCTTATTTTGTACTTTGGAGTAAGACTGAAACTATGATAAGATACACTAATGTTGAAATCTAATTTCTTGTTGATTTCCAATATGAGGTAATTTCATGCAATGAAAGAAATATGGGTTTCCCCCAAGATTAGCATTAAAACAAATTCGTAAATAATGAATACGCAGGCAACACATTCAATACAGCTTGACTTGACCGTTAACAAATGAACGGAGAAAAGCAAAATTCACAATGTAGGTAGATACCAAGTTGTAAAGCCTAATTCAGTTCCACAACGAACGAAGGAAAAAGGGTTTACGGTGTTTTTTGGGAATTGAAAGGTGCAAAGTGCGATTGCAGTACTATATGAAGCTAACCTGAATTCGTCATAATATACAAACAATAATATTATGCAGTAAGTGGCTCGTGTAACAGGCAAACATTTGTTTGGTGCTTCAAACAAAGTGACCTGTTTAGGGATATGGATAATTTTGTAATACACAAATGTAGTAAATAATATGTGAAAAACATCGACCAACCTGACGCCTTATATTCCTTAATTCTGACTGTAATAAACAGTGCATTATAAAGTTTATAATGTAGAAATTAAGCTATGTATTTTCTCTTTCCAGGAAATATTTTCAAGTTTAATATACCCCTGCGAAATGACATGTATTCTTAGAAAGCACAAAACTAAGAAGAAAAATGAACACAAGCTAGTAGCAATTCATGATTTATATAAATGATGCAAAACAAAATATATATGATTTTTATATGGTTTATTATTAATATGATCACAGTGGAAGATCTTGCAACAGGCTATATATCATACACTCTTATGATAGCCACATCTCGGATATCCTTGACTTTATTACGAATGGAAAGATATATTTGGAATAATATTTTGCGGACCTTAAAATTACAACTCAATCTATATATCCATATTAAAGACAAGTGCAATGATACATATTGTCTTTTTATGATACCCATATTCCCCAGAACGCACGTAAGCCGAATATTCTATTGAATTTAAAAATCATTTAAACTCAATCAGCTACCTAATATAGGTTGTCTCTTGTCTGCTTGTTTGTTTCTTCAAAGACTGAAAGATGCTTAATTGAATATATTGGTGATATTGGTAGAAATAGAATTCGTAGACAAGAGAAGAGGTTAAACCCCCAAAAAAATAAGAACATTAAGTCATCATTAGTACGATAATATGTAAACAGTAAACGAATTTTGTAGCATCATATATATTTATGGGGTCGCATCCGATGCAATTAAGAGAAGTTGTTATCTACAGGACGCGTCGTGACGACGTGCGCAGCTGTCCGTACGAAAGACTGACGATCGCACGTACCTATTCCCCAAAACTGGATCAAAACATCGAACATTTAAAGCAGTAAAGTTAAAAAATGAAATTCGTCTTGTCTTCTCTTCTTTTTATATATAAACTCAATCCGCGTATAAAGTGATGATATATATAATACACCGTAGCTACTGAGCGAACAGGCAAGTGAAAGAAAACAATTAGTTATATTTCATGCAGGTTCATCATACATGTTATTGGGGGAGTGCTTTGTCTGTTCTTTTCAAGCCAGGTGTACATGTAAAACAAACAAGCATATCTATCTTGTTGTAAGGTGTAAAGTATTTTGGTGTTTGCTGTCTGTCTCTAAAAATTCACGTAAAATATAAGATAGCATACAGCCGGTACGAACCGACTTTGAATGAGTTTTTAAACGGCGATGAATGAAAAGCTTATTTTGTCTTAAATGACAACACAGAGTAAAAACATCCGCGTATCGTTTACCAAAACCAGGTAAATGTTTATACAAAACTGGTACACAACGATAACATATAACTTGGGCCTGAAAACATTGTAGCACATACGAAACATGAGATTATTATATACTTACCTAACTTGTAACTTACAGAAATTTAAAATTCAAAGCTCATAATGAAAACATACTAAAGTACTGCTAAAAGTTATACGTTAAAGATATTTCGAAGAGATGAATATTTATTAGTAAAAAATTGTAGAAGGTGTGTGTAATCATGTGTAATATATGAATTCATGCGGTTCCATTAGTTTAATTTATGTACCCACATCCGTTAACCAACTAGACAAGAGTAAATTGGTTACTATATTATCAGTAAATGTGCGTATCAATTTTGCCAGTTTAAACTTGACAAGAGCCAGTCGCAACAGGCTGGCTTATCATCTGAATTTGCTTTTAAAAGTTATATTTGTTTGCCACAAATTCCAGAAAAATTATCGAAAGTTTTGATCGCGATCAATGTTAGAAAGGTTACAACTATATGGCAAAGGCGAATAATAATATGCAAGTAAACATTTTGTCCGGGTAAAGCATAATAATAATATATTACCCACGTCCTCAGATGTTATGGTCTAAAAGTTGAAAATAAAATTGATGCTGTTAATAGGACATGATTACTTTAATGATAGCTTTTCCATTTAGTTTAATACCATATTTGCAAAATAAGAAAATATTATTTGTTGATGAATCATAATTTCTTGTGCATCACAATCTGATTTCTTGTGTAAACAAAATAGATTTCTCTGCGTAAGTATCGTGTAGCTTAAAGTATGAGTTTAAATTGTTTGCAACTACGTGTATTATTGCTTATTACAATCATTAACTAATTTCATGATCATTTATGGTAAAAGCAGACATAAAGGTAGTAATGCATGATTTAAATACAATGTCGTGATATTTAAGATAGCCAACCGCGTATAACTGTGCTTCTGTCTCTTTCTGTTACAAACAAGGCGTAGCTAAACTGAGCAGATAATGTAGAGTGTAGAAGAAGATGGCTACACTGTTATACCCATTTAACATGACATCGTTTTTGTTGATAGCTGATAAATTTTTATCAAGCTTCCATTTACCATTGTTTGAAGCTAGTGAAATATGTTTAGAAGCAGTATAGTCTCCGTCTATTATGGTTTTCATTATCTCCACGTGTCGGGATCAAGAGCAGATAATAGAAGTGCTCAAAACATAAACTATAGCGTAAACACACATATTATATTTTAATATAAAACTGTTGTTGATCTTGCTAAGTTGATATATGATGGGCTTTTGTTTTGCTCATAGAATGAGTTCATTGCATTTCAAAGTGATAAATAAAAGTTTCACATCAAACTGCAGCCAAATGAGATATAATGAAATGCTTGGTCCAGTAGCAACTCAGTAAATTTTCAAGTTCAATGTTAACTTAACGAATAGATTGAAATGATGCAATAAATTTTGATTGCGAAATAATGAAACATTAATCACTAAAGTAAATAGCCGTAAACTCAATTACGATTAAGTTGCTGTCATATGTGTAGGTAAAAATAGAAAAGTGTTTCATAAAGTGGCACCCAACTGACTGATATGACTGGAAATCAGCAAATGAGCATATTGCAAAATATTTTCTCAAGTATTTATCGATATTTTCATTATCAGATAAGAGACCATTATTAAAATATATGAACTTTTGGATAAATGCCAAAGCGGGTAGCATGATAAAAATACGTCTTGCAAATGTTTGAAAATTAGATTTGTAGTTCCAACAAAGATGCTGAAAAGAAAGAGACAAATTACTGTCTTCATTTTTTATGTTACATTAATCTAGTTTTAGTGTTTACTTATGACTTAGGAAAATATTGCGATTCTGCCAATAAAATTGTCATTCATTTCACTATTACTTTTTAGTGATGAAAAAAAAATTCAGCAAAAGACAAGAGGAAGACATTACTGCACATTTACCCACCGGTAGCAAACGTCCATAAAATTTATTCGCCATCTCCGGTAGGTAATTGTTCTCAAATTGTTCCACCAACACAAAAGAAGCATTCTTTACACTGACAAAGTCAAAATCCTTTGTGCAATACACGTTTTTGTTCAGTGGACGTGGAACAAAGAACCCATCAAAATATTTATGTTCAGTTGGCGGCATTAGGTGCTTTGCTTGTTCCTTTTTATATAAACTTTTGACTATAACAATTCTAAGTGTAAAATTTTCTATTGTAAAAAATGACGCTTAAATGGTTATATATTACACGCTTAATATCATGGATTTTTACATATATTTCATGTGTATAGGTAATTGTTTATTGCAAAGCATATGCGTATGGTTTCCAGCAAGTTTTTTTCTTATAGGCTGTTGTGGCCACTAAATGCAAATAATATAGAAACATTAATCTTGCGAATGTAAATGGTACGATACAATATGAACATGGTACGTTTTATTTTTTGCTGGCTACATCAAGTGACCTTCAACTCGGCAGTAGGGCAAAGCTGAAAGTCGGTGGTACGATCACTCTCACAGAGCCATTTTTCCCTATCCGTGGAGTTAAGCTGACGGAGAGTATATCAGATAGAGACGGAGAGAGTGAATCTGTTTGCAATATTTAGCAGGATAGCTCGTAAGTTTCAACTATTTAGCCGTGTACATGGAATGAAGTAATATCTGAAACGATAACGTTTTTTACTCCGTATCTTTTTATACAAGCTACGCTTTATTTCATGAAATGTCTTTTGTTTAACTACAACAAAAATTATATGAGCATGTGTACAAACATACGTAGGTACTTGTTATATGTATATGAAATTATATACTTTGGTATGTGTACGGAAAAAAATTTAAACACAATATTTTGAGCTGGATGTTCTCCTTCGTGAGAGAAATACGTTTGCAGCATCACAGATCGGATCGGATACATATGTTAAACTTGGGATTCCATATTGTGTTTTTTTTTCGAGAAGCAGTGGGTGGAAAATACACCGAATACACAGTAGATTTAATTTAATTGGTATTATGAAAAAACGAAAGTAAAGTATGCAATTACATAAAATACTATTGTAATTTATAGTACTACTTCCGCCAAATGCCGATTTTCTCTGCCGCTTAAAGCTATAATTTTCAAATTATTTCGTCAATTATTTGATAACGTACCTTTCTTATAAGATCGGGATGCATGTTATATTGCATTTTATATTTGTTCAAACGTATATAAAAATGGGAGGTTTAAGTCGATTAGAACTACAAAAATGGGCATAATAAACTTTTTCGAGTAAAGTTACACAAAAACATGGATTACTTAATAAATAGTCTACATATAAACGAATATTGGATTATGTTTTACCATCATCGATTAAGATATACTGCATCAATAATATTTGTGTTCTTATTTGGCAATTAGTTGGACTCTTTTCTGGTAAATTCCAAACAAAAGTACTTTCCTATTAAACAATCGCCTATTATTGTCCAGGGTCTCAGCCAGTAATATTGTAAATATTATTATGTTACTTTAGAACAAATGTTCACTAATTAGAAAATTAATAATAAGTATTATTATAATACATGCATATAAAATTTCTATAATGAGATTAATTCTGTACGTTGACATGATTGTATTTTGTTGTCAATATTGCCGGCTTCGCCAACAATGGTAGGTAAGTAGCTACCTGTACGAATTCCATAGTATGCTTCACTCATCCAAACTATTAATTAAAGTAATGAGAACTGTTGGAATTCGAGTGTTTATGAGCCAAATGAGCCAATTCACACTTCCGCCCAGCCTGGATGCGTAAGCTTATGCATCATTTTATAGATATCTATATATCCACCTATCATCATCTCCATTCCGTAAACATGTTATTTGTGCATATGGCATGGTAGTACATAGGTATGTGTGACGTGGTAAAAGCTGTGTGTTTAGCAATAGAACATCAAAAAGAGTGATGATGTGTTGTGGCAATTTGCTGATGAAAGGTTTACGTATGAGAAGGAAAATTTATATACTGATCCCTACGCAAATGCAATACAGTGTAATCATCTCTTCTGCAACCTAGTTTACTTGATACTTTGATTATTGCATGCTGTATGCTATATATATATTGATTTGGCTTCCTGGCTAAAAAGTAAAAACTGTTATCACGTGGATATTTACCGTAGTAGCATGTGACTCTGACTTTTGGACTTTGTGACTGGCAGTAAAAAACCATGTTTGTTTGCATGAACTAAGCAGGGGGAGTAGTATTTAGTACCTAAATTTGAACTGATACTGACTTCACTGTTCCACATATTTTTCAGATGAGACAACATCTTGTTTGTTTGTTGTTGTTTTTACACAAACCAAACCTCATATACTCATGCATTTATGTAAGGACTTTTTGTGCTACATTGTTAACACACAGCATAATATTTTCCTCTTTAGTTATTCATTAATAAATGTTATTTTGTACGTACAAAGCTGTATTTCATTTACGGAGGTAAGTGGGGGCTCAGTCATAACAATATTGGTTTTTTGTTGTTGACAAAAGAAGTGAGCTGAACTGAATGAACAGTGAAACTATGTGGAAGAAAGGTAGCATTGCGATGAGCTGTACTATCATATCTGTAATATATTGAATGAAATAACGTGAATCCTTCGAATTTCATTTTTGCAAATAAACATGATACTATGTTGCGTATATGGTAGAACAACATTTTTTTGCCAATTTTCAATGTAGGAATTTTTTTGGTTAACCGCAAGGAAAATAAAAAAACATGAATCGGTTCCGTCAGTTATTACTAATAAATTGGATTTTGTTGGCTGATATTTACTCCATGTTGTGCAACAAACAGTATTTTTTTAACCACTTTGTAGACCTTGAAAAAACTTTCGAAGTACTTAATTGTAGGAGAGTTTTCTATTTCGATCCCATTTTGGATTTTGAAGAGTGTATTAGTTTTGCTCAAGATGTTATCAAGGCCTTTTGTAATGTTTTTTTTTCAATTTTGTCCTGAACAAGAGGAAATGAGAAATTGGGTTTCAATATGTTGTGCTAATTGTAAATGCTTACGCAACTCACGTTTTATGCACGTTTGCTTAAAAAAGAAGTGAAAGCCTATTAATTGATTTCCAATTAATTTGAAAGCTTCAACCATAAAAAATACAGTATGAAAACAAACAATACTTGTCGCTTTCATTTTGTGTATTTGTATATTCCATATCAATGCTTCCAAATCTATGTGTTTACATACGTATGGAAGAACATTGTTATTAACTTGCGTCGTGTTCGCAAGTTACTAATCGTAAGATTGTACTCCGTCCCTCCGTCCGTCCGTCCTTCCGGCCGTCGGTGCTATAACTTGAGAACGGCTTGACCGATTTCCGCCAAATTCGGTATACACATAGTAAAGGACCAGAGGATTTGCCCTATTGATTTTGAAATCTGCAGGTGCCCGTAAAGGACCTGATAAGCACCTGCAAGTGGCCATATACCTGCTATAATTTGAGAATGGTTAGACAGATTTCTACCAAATTTGGTATACACATTGTATAGATCCAAAGAAAGGATTATGTCAATTTTAGGGTCTGCAGGTGCCCGATAACGACCTGCAAATAGCCATATTCGCTATAACTTTAGAATGGTTTGACCGATTTTCACCAAATTTCGTATACGCATAGATTGGATCCAGTAAAATGGTCCTATTGATTTCGGGGTCTGCAGGTGCCCGTCAAGAACCTGCAAATAACTATATTTGCCATAACTTTAGAATGACTCGACCGATTTTCACCAAATATCTTATACACAATGGATCCAGGGAAAGGATCCTATTGATTTCGGGGTCTGGAGGTGCCCGTCAAGAACCTGTGATAAGTCATTTTCGCTTTAACTTGCGAATGGCTTGACCGATTTTCACCAAATTTTTATATGCATGATATGGCTTGGCTATCAAGTAGACTCAAGTCAACATCACCAAAATCATCATAATTACTGCTCCACTTAATTAATTACGCTACATTATTTACGACGCAAGTTTCATTACTCATTTGCATGGTTTATTAATATATGAATGGGCTTCAAATATAGCTTCCAAATAATGTTTCAATGTATATATCATGGGCTTTTTCGTTGAAAGACACGAGAATGGTGGATGTTATAAATAAAGTACTTTCGGAAGCCAAGCAGACTCCGAATTTTTGGGTCTGGGTCGGGTGGTTGTTGCCCCGCTTCCCATAAAGTGATATTATACGGCAAAATGTATTATACAGACGCGATATTTTATGTTATGAAATGGATAGCATTACAACGAGAAGTAGTTTCATGATAGCAGTAGAAGTAGATATAATATCCTATAAGTACACGAACAATTCAAAGGAATGAAATGTAAAAGTACTGCCTGGTTATAACCGTACACATGAAACATCACAAATTGTAAGACTTCTTCCTCTCCTTCTCTCTTTTACTACATTTTATGAAGATAGACAGACACAGGAAAACTAGCCGCACCTGAACTTTTTTTGCTTACAATGATGTAATGAATGTTTACATAACCATTTTTTACAAAAATAGCATCGACAAAAATGGCAAAGTTCGATAGTTATTTTCACTTGTACCATAACTAGAGGGATAAGAAACCCCGAAATGCAACTATCGGTTTTTTGAAGTCAATAAGATTGTTGCGATCCCACTGACCCACACCGTCATACCGGCAACAATCAAATGATTTATGTATTGAATATGATGGAAAAATGTCAAAATAGTAGAAAGCGAAAACTGAGGAATACCTATGACGATTTTTTATTGAGTTCGCTGTTCGAGTTGGTAGTCAAACAACCGTTACCAATTAATTAGCACAACCTTTGGAACACGTC
>JAQFYG010000243.1:0-38245 GCA_034694325.1 Entomobrya corticalis | reverse complement strand
GGGAAAAAAGGCATGCGGGAAATGTCCCCACGGGAAAAAGCCCGTTCGCGGGAAAAGGGCCGCACGGGAAAGCGGCCGGTAACGCTATTTTCATCCTCCAACAAGGCGTCACAATACCCTATAAGCCCTCCATCCTTCTTCTAAACAATCTCAACTTTCCCCGTTCCCAAAAACTTTCCTAATCTCATAAGCGGTTCCACAGTTTTCTTTAGCGCTTCCTCTTAACAAAAATCAACCAAATTTACATGCTTTCCCCACTGCTCTTTCACCTCAACTCCATCTCCCCTAAACAGTTTTGTAAACACTTGTCTCAAAATCCGTGCAATATCCTACAACCCTTTACTATTCTCCTCAATACATACATTATTATATATATCATATTTGTTATTTTACTCTGTTTTCTCAACTTTTTTTTATTTTTGTAGTATTTATTATGCTCTCTTTCTGCTATGATTTCTCATAGTCGTTTATATGAATAGCTTCTTTCACAACAGTCATCTAATTTCTTATCAAGTCATACGCACAATTCTCTCAAGACGCTAAACACGAACAAACGAAATGATGATGATGATATCATGTTTCTTCTTGAGTAAGAGTGCTACTGTTTTCACTCGGCTTTCACTATAGTGCGCTTCCTTGGAGAAGAACGGAGTTGTTGAACAAGTGGAGATGAACGAGATTCCAGTCTTCTCTTTCTCTTAATCTTCGCGTCACGTTCTTCCAGTCTCGGAAGACATCATTATACAAAAAACAACGCAAATGAAAGAAAATGCGGACTTGCTGTGAAAGCAAGTTTTCACCTTAATTCACCATTTTGTGATTCACCATTCAAAATATGAAATATATTTTCTTTCCAAAAAAGATTTACTCTCTGGTTACTATATCTATAATCTATTGTACGTAAAAGAAGTTTTTTTATTTCTTCAGCCAAAAAGATAATATGCTGTACTTACTTTCCAATGTACATAAATTTAATACTGGGTGAAAGTAGCAGTGCAAATTGACTCCCATCGTATCTCTCTTTTTGCTATGGATTATTTCCCCCAAAATATTTCCATGATGATTTCTCTTTTTTTTTCTTTCAGCTCACTCAGTTAGTTATGTTAAAATAGGTGTCTTTACTTTTGAAGCAGAAAAAAGTTTAAGAATGTGCATCTACTGATTGTTTTCGTCTTGTTCTCATTGCATCTTGCTTTTTCCTGCACCCCATTTAACATTTTCTCTGCTTCTCTTTGCTAACATTAGGAGCAGTGAGGTATGGTTCCAAAGGATAAGGTCCGAGTGGTACCAAAGGATCCTATTTCCATGCAAAAAGGATGACGTTTTTTGCAGCTTGGGAGTAGTTTCCTGTTTCGAGGCATAGCGAGCGGGGAACCGTAAACCGCAAGGTTTGTGGTCATGAGAGCCTGCCGACAATCCTTTGGAGCGTAGGGCATCCACCGAAGGTGCCTGCCTGGAGCGACCCCCCACTCAATGTTACTGGAAAGTAAGTAGCTAGCTTTCTTATATATGGGAGTGGTCGAAATGAACGCTTTTTCTGCAAAAGAACATATGCTGAGAAGAAGATGAAGGTAAGTAGGCTAAGCGAGAAGCCTCAAACAAGTATTTTTTATGCTTCATGTGTGCTTGCTATGTGCAAAGGTGCACGTTTTCATGCTTTGTTTTCTTATAGTTTTTGTTGGTTAAAATGTTAAAAAATATTTTGGTGTGATAGGATGACGACCATATGAGATGCAGTTTGTTACGATGTTATGATGACGACTATATGAGATGTAGTTTGTTACGATGATATGATGACGACTATATGAGAACCACTTTGTTTTCATGCTTGAATTTAAAAAGTTTTTTTGTTATAGTTTTTCTTGGTAAAATTGTAAAAAATATATTTTGTTGTGATATGATGACGACAATATGAGAAAGATATATTTTGTTGGGATATGATGATGACAATATGAGAAAGATGTATTTTGTTGGGATATGATGACGACAATATGAGAAAGATATATTTTGTTGGGATATGATGATGACAATATAAGAAAGATATATTTTGTTGGGATATGATGACGACAATATGAGAAGATGCATTTTGTTTTCATACTTCAATTTCAAAATCTTTTTTCTTTAAGTTTTTGTTGGTTAAATTGTAAAAAAGATATAAGATGTATCTTTTATGTTTGATTTTTTAAAGTTTTTGAATGATAAGTATGAAAGATGAAATAAAATATGCAAGGAACAAAAGAAAGATTTTGGTTTTTTTTTTGATTTTGTCACTAATTATTTACAAAATGTACATTTTTTTTTAAAATATTTTTTATTTTATTAGTCTTTTTGTATCACATTGTCCCAAAATAATGTTAAGTCCCCAAAATATTAACATTAATAATAAAAAATATTAGTAATAAAATAATATTAAAAATTACTAATTGCTAACTAAACAGAAATATTTTTTTGGAGTTTTTTAGTTTTAAACTTTTAAAAAGATTTTAACAATTGTAAAAAAAATTGGCACCAACTAAAAATTGTAATTAAAATTATTCACAAACTATATTTACAAAACAAAACAAACTATTTCTAAAATATTTTTAAAAGTAGATAAAACTAACAATAAACAAAATTATTTACATACTATTTACAAAAAGCGTACACAAAACTATTTCTAAAATATTTTTTGAAAGATTTCAAAGTTATATGTTTTTTTTCAAAATTTTTTTAAAAGTATATGAATCTAACAAACAATGTACACAAATATTTACAAAAATTAAAGATAAAAACTGTACATAGTAAACTAAAACTAAACTAAATTATCTTTTTTTGAGATTTTAAAAGTTTTATTTTTTTGAGATTTTAAAAACAACTACAAACTAAAGTTAATAAATAAAGTTTTATATTTTTTTGGTATTTTAATAACGAAGGAAACAAACTTAAATTATTTATCTGAAAGTAAAAAAGATAAATTGCATACTTTTCTAAATCTAAATATTTTCAAAACTCTCAAGTATTCAAAGATTTAAGGAAATGTTTTATTATTAATATCTTTTTTTAATATATTGAGGTGTCTTCTATGTGGTCACCTTCAACGTAATAAACATGCAACAAATAAAACATTACAGCAATGAAAGCAAACACCAGAAGATTTTAATCAATATATAAAGGCCACAATGTAAACGGAATTGCAATATACAAAATGATACCTAGTAATGATAACCAACCCTTTCTCGTTGACCGTTTTTTCGTATTTTTGCAGTCAGGCAGGGCTGAGCTCTTGAAGAATTTTGGCTAGGTGCTCCATTACCTCACACGTTAATGCGCACTTTGGTCCTGTCCAGAGAGAACCATTATCCAAAATCACCGGCTCATCGAGCTCCATCCACATCCTCCAGCATATGCCGATAGGGTTTTTGTATGGGCGGATTTTGAAATATCTACATCGTATGGCCCTTCTGTGGTTCCAAAATCCTTTGGAATCCAGATCCCCAGTGTCACGAAATTCAACATTGTCCAATGTTTTAGTTTCCACTCCAAATTTCTTTTCCGTGCATATCTGCCGGATTTTGACCAATAGTTTTGAAATAATCTAGGAAATACAAACAAAACGGAAATTGCAAAATTAATACATTTTATCAATATTATTTTCAAAATCTAGATACAAACAAAAAATTGAAAAATATTAATAAATTTATATTTTTTACCTCGTCAATATGTGACAGCGGAAAATAAAATTTACTGTAGGCATAGCCCACAAATTTTACTGTGGACATAGCCCACGTTGAGTTTTGGAATATAAATGATACTATGAAACTTTCTGATTTGGAGTAACTTTCCAATTTGCCCGACATCCGCAGGAATCCAGATTTCGTCAAAAATTTCTGAGCGTTCAGATTGAGGAATGCAAAAAAGGCTACTTCCATCTTTCCTAGCTGCCGATGCTGGCTTCGCGTCGACATGATAGAAATGTGGAATGAAAAAAGATCAAGAAAAAATTGTCAGCAATTTTGAACAACATCAAAAATAAGCAAGATCAGTTTTACCAGAATGGAAAAATAAGAATGGGTACAGGATTGCGTTGCTCCTTTGGTTTTTTACTGCACTAAAAGACGCCAAGCTCCAGGGTTCATCAACTTTTTTCCTCAGTCAAAAAATTGCAGTTTAAACGACAAGAGCTTAAAAATGGAACCGGGTGACCGACCAATTGACTTTTGTTTTGATGCTAAATCAGCGTACACATAAAAAAAAGTACACTGACCGTCTGCGTTTTTACTCAACATTTGTTGAACACGAGCGTCACAACTTTGTTTTAAAAAAGCCATTGCCAAATTTATTCCTATTACCCCCAAATTCTGAACAAAAACAAGTTTTGCACGTGCTAAAGGAATTAAATAAAAAACTGCCAACAGCGAATATCATATAACGTTTTTAAGAGCAAACGCAGGTGCAGGAAAAAGCTATTTGATTCGACACGCAGAAAAAAATACTTGATACAACAAAATATTAATTACCATTACGTTGCACTTACGGCCAGCGCCGCAAGTATCCAGCTACATGGCACCCCAATACATACATTGCTTGGCCATTTCAACTTAAAAACACGTGCACAGAACCAAGTGAATGACAAAATATCAAAACAACAACGGTTGATGCTTAAGAACATTTAACTCGTTCTATGTGATGAGGCATCAATGTTAGGCTTATCTACGTTATCGTTAATGATTTAGAGAAGAAGTTGGATAAAAAATTCAACAAATTGTCTTCCGTGCTCATTTTTTTTAGTTTTGATGATCAACAACCTTTGCCTATTCGCCAGCTGCCAATATTTACAACAGTTGTATCCCAGAGATCAATTTTTGCTTTTCGCTTACAATCTTGTTTCTCGACCAGAATACAATTTATTTTTGCAAGGAAATGTACGACAACAAATTGATCAAGAATATTTTAACACGCTGACAAATATTCACTAGCATACGGTTACTGAAAGTGACATAAAATTATTATCCAATAGAGTTGCTAGCCAACTGTTAGATGATATAATTTCATTATTTACATACTCTACAAGAATGTATGCTACTAATAAGTAAGCGGACGATTATAACAAGATATATATTGCTAATTTGGATACACCTGTACACCTGCAGATGTTCATCCTTTTTGTGAAGTGTGCAGTAAAGATTATCATCCTTTGTTTGGTGGAATTAATATTCTAGTTTTTTTGACTCGAACTTTATTTCAGCAGTGTGGCCTTTTTAATTCTGCAAAAGAAATAGTGACAGATGTACTTTATGTTGATGAGGCGCAACACAATCCTGACATTATAGTTGTTCAATTTTTAAAATATAAAGGAAAAACTTTAGGGACAGAAAAGGTTGTCCCCATAAAAAAACTAGCTGATTCAGTTTAGTGCCATCATATTTTCAAAAATTAAAAATTAAATTTCGGCCATTGGCTCATACTTTTGCCATACCAGTGCAGAAGTCACAATCTCAATCTTTAGATTCTGTTGTAATTGATTTTGATGGATGTTATAAAAATCATCGTGGTGTATACACAAGTTTAAGTAACTAGTAGTGCTGGGCTCTTGATTTATTCAGATGAGTCATTGTCTACGTATTTTGATATTACAAAATGAAGCATGACATAAGCAAGGCAACCTGTTTTTATTGTGAGCGAGTGTTTAATATAGAATATATAGGAGTAGAAATATGTTAAGAGTGTGAGCAGGTAGCCAGCATACAAGCAATAAAAAACGCAAAGCAAGCAGCAATAATAAAACGCATCGTACATGAGAGAGACACAACCACTTTGTCTAAAACTGAAAAGTGGATGTTGTTCAAGTCTGGGTTACTAAATGTAATGGAGAATAATGATGAAATTATAAAAACATGGCGTGATGAACTAGAAAAAATGTTTCAAAAGGGCAATATGGAAAAACTGATTAGCGTAGGTAGTCCAAGAAGTTGTGACTGCAGTCAGTTACATTTTTAATCACCTCTTTGTTGTCCTGTAATGTAGCTTTGATAATTTCTGCGGCATACTCGCCAAAAGCAGAATTTTGCAAGGTTCGTCGAGATAGCTTGATCGGAAGTGGGCCCAGGGCTCTTCACCTGCAAAATCCAAATTCATTAAAGTGAACTAATCATTTACTATTATAATATTATTATTATAAAATACCTATTATATAATTCATTTTCTTTATTTGTTAACGTTACCGGTTCGGTCAGTCGGTTCCCGTTTGTTGTTTAGAGCGTTCTCAGCAGAATTGCATCTGTACTTATATGCACATATTAGCGATATGTCTTACACCGACTTGTCAAACTGCCACAAATCTCGAGATCGAACTAGTCGGTTGCACCAGGTCTTGATTGTGTTGCAAACGTCCTTCCCACGGGGACCAAAGCGAGCTCGGTTTTGTTTTCTAAGGGCATTTAACAGGTGAAATCTGCAAACGTGTATAAAAAAAGTTGGATTCACCCTTTTCCTTGTCATAATTACCCACAATTTGCGTATTGTGGCAATTAGAGGACAATGGTTGAAGAGCAAGTTTACGGATGCGATCATAGCCTGTGAAAAATCAATCTGAAAAGTTTCACCAAAACTAACAGCATTTCAACAAATCTCATGTACTGCCAATAAATAACTCATTCACAAATATACCTCAATTTTTGTTATTTCATAATGTGGTTTCCGTACGTTGTTTACAGTTTTAAGGCTAAAATGACAAATTTAAAAACGGTAAGGTAATGAAATTGATATTTTATGACTTCATTTGTGCAGCTCTCATACGGACAATACAAGAGGTGAATTATTAATTGTTAAAGAAATGGTGAAGGCAAAAGTGCAACACTGGCACTGATGAATCACTCAGGATAAACTCCAGCAATGGGACTGGACATTATTAGTATTATTGGGACAACGCTTTACCAGCGCGTACACATTCATGTCTTTCTGCTCGTGTGGTTTGCAGAGATGGTACAATTTTGCTCCAGTGCTATCCAACTGCAGTGTCACACTGGATTCTTTGTTGCTGCATTCCCTCAATAAGTCCAGTTGTCTTTGTGTGTATGCAATGATCATGATTAGTGCCACCGAGAGTAAACAAATATATCCAGGAAGCCGGGAGTCTTCATGTGACTTAGCAGTTTCCGTTTGAAGTGCAATGATATTGTGTACAACATCTTTTTTCTTTTCATCGCTGGCAGGTAACTGAAATGAACAAATATGGATTTCCGTTTCAACAACAGATTATTTCTTGATGAAATACGAGCCTTAATATTGCCAATTTAGGTAAACTCACTCTAGTGCTGATGTTCTGAAATGCCTTCAGCGTCGAGACGCCCGTGAAGTTTCCTTTTTTGAGAGCCTCTTCGTCTGCGCTTTCAAATCTTCTATTACGTGTCATTGATGGTGTTTTATTCCTGACCTCATCTTGTGCCACCTTAAGTTTGCTGCCGTGCATTCGGCGAAACAACACGGAGTCGCTCATGTGGTACACCTTTCTTTTGTGGATCCTGAAATTAAAAAGAACTGTAGCAGTTATTTCTTAGATTGAAGACATGAAAACTTAAACATTTCTGTGGTTATTACCGGACGGATGCTGTCAGGTCTCTGTGCCCTTCTGGGAAGTCCTGGGTTGTAAAAAGCTATATGGCAGAGCAACCTGGATGTTTACGGTGGCCGTAAACACGGAAAAATGATCCCCCATGTTTTTTTGGCCGTAAATTCTTATCCTTGAGTATGAGTACACAACCTTATATTACTGTTTGAAAATTGTCAGCGAAAACATTCGCGTACTTCGAGTTACTTGTCCAAACCATTTCGAATTCTTCTTCATGGATAACCACCTTCTTCTTTGAAAAAATGGTTTTCCAGGCTTCACTGCTGAGCTGGATGACACACATACAAAATATTTATAGATTATCTTTTGTCCGGTACACACAGTCATTTGAAAACAACTCTATGCCTCTCATCCGTGTCTTGTTCCTCCCAGTCTAAAGTATAACAGTAAGCACAGTAAGTTTTGTGTTTTAAAAGTACTCGTGTTGTACTTGTTTTAAAAGTAATAAACATTACATGAGTCATCCTCTGTGAACCCATTTTCTTGACCACCAGTTAAAACGTGTGATTTTAAAACTCCTACGAGTGATTTAAAGCCACATAGGTAGTGTAAAAATCATTCCAAATCGTCATCATTTTGTACATAATAATTAAATGTTGTACCTTTGTCGTCTGTGTCACTGAAGGTTTTGCTGGGAGTTGTGGAGTGCTGAGTGCTTTTTTTCCTACACGTTAGAGATAAACTTGAACAAGAGAAACCTGGCTTCTTCAATTTTGTCACGGATGCAGGGACCTTTGTCAGTATACTGCTTCGTTTCTTATTGTGTGACCTCTTAGAAGGACTGCTATCCCTGGTACCAGTTTTAGTTGCAGTTTTGGCTCTTTCAGCTTTACTCGATCCAATGCTGCAGAGACGAGAAAGAATAATTCAAAAACAAAGTTGGTAGTTAAATTGGTAGTTAAAAAAATTCAAAATGTTCTCTTATAAATAAAATTAAAATGAAGGTAATTTCTATTACTTATTTGAACCACGAGGAGACTGACGGCAGTCAACATTTTCAGCATCACTATGAGGAGGCTCCGAGCAATCACTCTGATCATTGGCTGTCTTGTGAAAGCTCTCGTTACTGGATATAACCTCGGGATCCTCATGGAACGCCACAGAACGAGTTTCGTCATCATTGTATATTGTTTCATCGAAAATGTTTGGTACAGTAAATACATCCCTACACATCCCATACACAAATTCTGCTTCATTTTTGAAAATGTCAGCATCCACTCCAGCACAAATAATATGAAAATACCGAAAACATTGATCACAAGCAGCGCAACTAATTATTAAGTATTTTTAAAATACTTAATAATAATAAATAATAAACGTAGGATAATGTAAACGCAACGTGCGCTCATTTTATCATGGGTAGATTTTTAATTTTCTTGTAGTGTTTTTGACTGAAGCAATGGCCAACGAGACTGCCCTGTTCCTGTGTTCCCTGACTTTGTCTTTGGCTCCTTGTTCCATAATTGTCTTCGCCATGACAAAGTTCGTCATACAATTCCTTTGACAAAGATGAACAGAACTTCTTATAACCACAATCAATAAATCAAATTCAATTTCGAACAGTAACTATCTATAAATAAATAAAAATTTATTATAGAAACTACGGTAAAAATACATTAAGGCCCTTACTGTGAAAAATCTACAATTGCATTAGAAAGAATCAATCACTTTCTGTTGTTGAATCTTCAGGAAAAACCAAATCACATGCTTTTCACCAGATGCTGTCGTTGTGTGTTTAATTTCTTGAAAGCTCTTGCATTTGCGTTTGCTTCCATTTAAAATAGACACCAGAGCTGCCGCTATTGTTTTTGGAAGGACGGAGGCCCATTGAGATGTCTCTGTTGGCCCCGAGCTTGCCATGTTTTTTTTGTTTTCATGAAGTGTATATGCCTACTGTAAGGACAGCGTTGCGACAAAAACACAAGCAAAATAGTCTACTGCTCATGAATGGGTAGTCTTTTTCTAAATTTTTTCTATTTATACACACCCAGGGAGACTATATCATTATGTTGTGACATGATACTAACACCATCAACATTTTATCTAATTCTGATTCACAATAAAGCACGAAGATTACTTATGATGAAATAATTTATACCTTGTAGACCATTACATATTTGCGATAACCTTTAGCAATTTCACTTTTTATAGGCTGCGCCTCATGAAAAAGGAAGTGATTCAATTTTTGGAGAAGATCCCTTTATGTATTTATAAACAAATTCCGGAAAGCTCATGCGCGATCGCAGAAAAAAACTCCCATAATCCTGATAAACGTGATAATATGTCTTGTAAAATCTTTTTGATAATTGACACTATATACTTTCTACTCAAATACTTACTGTGGCATCACTATCATCGCATACTACGCACTGATGATTTTCTGAGAAGAGATTCCAGAGAGTAATGTAAAATACAATGCAAACTTCGGTCGGCAAACAATAAAAAATTCGGTCCCACGAAAATGACCTCTGCCATTCTTTTTTCGAATTGCTTGGAAGGCCTCATTTACTTCTTAAAAGGCTTTTCATTTGCCATTAACAGTAAATTTTGTAAGGTCGTGACAACTTGTTTGCAGTGCGTTTCACTTAACGGTTGTGTATACGATACAATAACAATATCATGATCCTAGTTTGAAAGAAAACAGTTACAGATAGGATCTACAATCAAAATGAATGAAACTGTGAAGTGTATTTGAAAAATATATATATAGTTTTGCCATATTACTTTTTTTGACCAACTGTGCACAGGTTTTGGGCCATTTGTTATCCACCACTCCCAAATTTCTTTTCGAGTTTGAGTAAATTCTGGGTCATCCCACGGCAAAAAAAGAGGATGAGACTACCTCTAAAAATAAAATAATGTGCTTTTTTGTATTTTCTGGGGAATTATCTTACCTAATATAAAGACTCACCTAATAGATACAGCGAAAAATAAAAAAAACCTTTGACTTCATTTTTGATACCCAAATAATAAACAGGCAACCCGCATCAATCCTTCTCAGATATTCCCAATAACAAACTGAGCCAGGTTTAGCCAAATCAATTAATACTTATACAAACAATTAAGCTTGGATTATTTCATTTTAAAAATTAAAAATAGGGGTTATACCGGTTACGTGATCCAAAAAGCAAATACATATAATTGCTAATTGAATTATTAATAATTGAAATTATCTACTTAACACATACATTATGGCGCCAGTGTCAACATGTGTTTTAATTATCTTCATAGTGGTCAGTGGTGCATTTGCATGTACCACTGAGCAAAAACACATCACTTTGCATGTGTACGACTGTGACTTCGTAGATAATCAGATACTGGGTGACTTTTTTGTGACCCAGACAAAAACAAAACAACGAGGATTCATTAAAGATCGTCACACTTGTTCAAAGGTCTGACAATCAAAATATTTCAGCATTATTACAAAGATGCTTTATTTTACGTCGTACATTTCTTCGTTAAGATGCCGATTTATTTTTTATCGGTAAATCCTGACAAGCCCAACTTTGCCTCTGATGTAAATCCACATCTTGTGGCTGGTAAACTTTCATTTAATTGTGACTCTAATAATTATAATATATTACTCCATGCGTGCGTGGTTAATCATTTACGATTATAAAGGGGCTTTTGTCTATAAATGCTTCACCACAAGAGACACCGTAAGTAGATAAAATATTCATTTATTACTTTATTGATATTAATGAATGAAAGTTTTCCGAGTTGAAGATGTCAAATTAAATAATTGTGACAGGTCTTGTTAGGGCACCAAACGATGTTAAGGATGCTGTTCAAAATGGTCGCACTTAACATTTGATATAAGCAGTGAGAAAAATTACTTTGTACTACAAATCAAGGATAAGCAAGGTGAGAAGGAGATACGCGCCGATCGCGAGATCATGAACCAGAGCAGACTCTTTGATGTAAGCTTACATTTATTTGACTAACGTCTTATGGCAACTGTGATCCCAAATAAGATGTATTTATTTATTAGAAATATGAAATTGTAAGTTGCGAGAACTTTTTCGTTGGCTAAAAATCTAGCCAGTGAATCGGCTTGCACCAAATGGTCAATTTAATTGACCAACCCTAAACACTCGAATACAGAGCATCTGTAGTTTTGTATTATCACGCCTTTTAGCCAATCTGTGACATTTATTAAGATTGATGTTGCAGGTCTAAGGTCATATCTCATATTTACGATAAATTGGTGGAAGAGTTTTCCCCGATAAAGCTCGTCAAGTCAAGTCAAGTCAAAAAACGGAAGTGTGTCCACAAGTATAAAAACCTTTCCATCCTGATATACAAATTTATTCTAAAATTCTGTTATTTAAATTAAGGTAAGTTTGTTGACGTTACCAACCTGAGTCACTTCCAATGTGTCGTTGTAATCATGGCTAAGTTCAGCTTTGCAAATATACACGTGTCCAGACAAAGCTTCCACGAACACTTCCACACAAACGGCCTTCACTTCATCAATGAACAGAAAGAAATGTTGTCCAAAATGCTCGCAGTCAGTATTTCTTTGTACCCTTTGATGCATGTACTTCCTTATGTGCGGCCTTCTCTGCACTTTGACATTTCAGCTTTTGAGAAAGCAAATATATACATAAAATTCCATAATTGATTGGTTGAATTTGATTGGTTAACTTTGTATTGTGTTCAGTTACTTTTTAAGTTAGTTACTTACATATGTGTGCATCCTCTAACTGCTCGGAAAATGAGGAAGTTATGCTGAACACTGACCGAAATATTGCCTGAAAAAAAACCACAACACATTTACAAACTTATTCAAAATTATCTTTTCCCGCTAATCTCTTATTTACCCCAAATTTTAACTCACTTGTGGCATGCATGTAAAATTGTCATTTTAGCCCCTAGAAAAGTAGCTGTGGACACCTGATTCAGAAAACTACAGGTGCAGCACGGTAAAAGGTTATTCTTCCGCCTCAAAACAATCACATAAAACCATGTAAAACCGAGCTTAGTTCTATTTAAAATCATTAGCAAAAATGATGTAGATGAAGCTTATACCATATCTAGTAAAAAATTGTAAAAAAATTAACGTCTTCGATGCAGTATTTGCCAAAAATAACTTCATGGTAAAAAACACAGCAGCACAGTTAGGAAAATATTTTAATCGCAAATCTTTGCGCTAGCTTTTACTTCAGATACTGGTGTTCCTACTAAATGTATTTATTTAAAAACGGGCCCCTGTACGAGAAATCTACCTCGGTAAAAAATAAATAAATTTAAAAAATAAATTCAGCAATTTATTAGTTCGTTGAGGACCTATTTATTTAATAACGGGACCCTATACGGAGGATCTAGCTCAGCTAAAATATAAAATAAAAATATTGCTAATTCAGCAATTATTCAGTTCGTTGAGGACCTATTTGAATTTATTTAAAAAATAAAAATGATATTTTTTAACAAAGCCTTTTATTTTGGAAAACAAGACTGTTCCTAATTACTTTGGTATTTGTCTTTGGTATCTCATAGTCAGGACGCCAACTATGCTGGACGCCAGGACTGAAAAAGGAAAGCTTTCCTTGTTATTAATCTTTCCAGCATAAGAAGCTCTAACCAATGCACGTCCAATGTTGAATCAAACTAAATTCTTAAGAAACATGAACACACTATTTATGATTCCTATCATTTCCCAAGATTTCATTAGTGGGGCTGTTTGTTGAGAGTATCAAAGAACTCATTGTTTCTACAAGCACACCACCAAGCCTTCCGACTTTGCCTTTACTAGAATGATAAGTTTAGTCAAACTTATTACAAGTCTTCGGCAATGACATGCATGGATGATATATTGATGGGGATCAATATTTTAGAAATGAGCACATCTTCTTGGCATTTCGTAGGATTCGCATTTCCACATAAATATATCTTTTAGGAGTCCAGAAAATTATATGTTTATTGCGGCTCTATGAGATTATCTTTTCGTGAGAAAATACTGTTATATGAAAGTGACGAATTTAACGCGGCACAACCAAGAAGTCTTAAGGTGAAAGTTCAAATCAATTATACGCTGATTTATACAATATAATATTGTTAAGCTTTCTCATTTATTCACTCAAGTCACTTGTAAAATCAATGTCAAAAAAGCTGTATGAATGTGAACCCGTATTTGTGTAAACCCGTAGATAAACATTCGAAGTCACAGTTTGTCACTAGAGATTGTACTCCTATTTACCTAAACTTTTATCTTTGTTGAAGCTTTTAGGTGGAATTGAATCATCACCAAAAAATAATCCAGAACTTTCACGCTTTGCTTATGAGATCAGTGCCATTTCCATCCAAAATGACAGAGCAGAGTGATTCACATCTTCCACCGAGATTGTTCGAGCAACTGACGTTTGTCCTGATGAAGGCAACCAAAGTTCATGCTCTGTAAAAGAATTGACCAATGTTTTCATTTCAACAAACTCAACCAATGATATTTCATTTGTCCCGATAACAATTCAATATCTGTAAATTTCAATAGAATCTCACCTAATGCAGAACTCTGCGGTGCAGAGGTTACACTCGTTTTTTCTTCATTTCCTGCTGGTTGTTCACTACCAAATGACTGCATTGATGTTACATCAATGTAACACGATATATACAAGCTGTTGAGGCTCAGCAGAACAGAATTGGAACAGAACAATGAAGTGGGAAAAACGGGAGGGTCTGCACTGGAACCTCCAGGTACAGAAGAAGAAAAAAGCTTGGTATTTGCACCATTTGGTGAAAAGGAGAAGGTGAAGGCTTTGTGGTGACAGTGCCAGAAGCAGGCGGTGGAGGCACTCGCCTGGAATCGTCAGCTGAGGCTGGGGATGGAGTAGGTGGAATGAAGAACGGGAGGTGTCAGTGGCACTTCATCAAAATCCTCAAATCCCGAAGAACTACTGAAAACAACCACTCGATCTTGTCCCCTGAAAACATTATAAACAAGAATCAGTACAACCTCATTATTATCTAAACTTTGGAAGGAATCTGGGTTTTGTGTTGCTGCAAGTTTTATTATTTCCTGTGCAAAACAACATTACTGCTTATTATATGCAGTAAAGAGCAACTATATAAAGCTTTGAAGCTAAAATACCTTCTTGGAAGATTTGATCGACGTTTACAACAACAGTTGCCCATTTCAAAGCTTAAGCGTGACAAAACTGATACTTAAGTTTTACTTCCGGAATTATAAAAAATTTAATCTGATCTGTTGTAAAGGACAAATCAGGATATACTCTACTTGGCTGCATAATAAGTCGCAAAAAATAAGAAAATTGCACGAATTAATTAGCTTACAGGATGTTACTCATGCATTTATAATATTTGTGGCTGGATGGTTGTTTCTTTATATAGGTAATAAAATTATTTTCCCTATAATGCATGCACAAAAAGATTCTCAGTGGAGATCAACCCTTCTAAATTTTTAGATGCGGATACGTAACTTATTTATAACATATAATTTGACAAGAAATGATCAACGTATGTCTCATTTACTGTTTCACGTAAAGTGTGAGTTTATATAATGTTCTAAGATGCTAGTTGTGATAAAAAATCTCTTGTTCTTTCATTCCGTGGGTTATTGCTAGTAATCTAGGCTCTTCATGTTTTATGTTTATGCAAAAGTCGTCATTAAATTGTCACTTGTCCATCTGCTACCATTGTGTTGCATGGATTGAGTAATGCAGGTACACAGCAAACCACCCAAGCCCACTGCTGCTCGGACAGAATATTTTGTTTAAAGCATGCCCAAATGTGCTCTCCAGTAAATTTTGCGTTTGTATTGGAATTGTTCTAATGATTTTCATGTAATAAAAGCCTACTGACACACAACCAGTTTTTATAAGACTCTTTGTGATTCATCAAATTGTGTCAACTTCTGCTGCAAGATGGTGCTGTCGTTCCTTTTAATCCCTATCAACCTCTTTTATCTGATTCTTCATTGCAATCTCATTTTTGTCTTCTCTATAATTTCCATATAAGTCTGACCTCTGACTTTGCTTTTGACGTATTTTTCTTTCTAACAATGCATATTAGAAATAAATATTCGTTCACATTTCATGTAGAGCTTAATAGCTTCCCTTAAAATGAATGAAATTCACATTTTTATACATACTTCCCACAACTTAATATCATAATGTTACTCAACTTTAAGAACGACGGTTGTACAAGGTCTAATGTATTACATATATTGCATACATGCATTTGAGTTTAGTCAACATAAGCTTCTGGACAATACGCAAACATTCGCATCATGAAAACCTTGATATTACTTGTGTTGCAATCTAAAACACAAATTTGGCATTCAGCAGCCTGGAGAGGCCAATACGCAGCCTGGAGAGGTCATGCTTTAAAAGACAGCCTGGAGAGGTCATTTTCTAAACGACCGCCTAGGGAGGTCTTTTCGCAGCCTGGAGAGATCATCTTCAAACAGCAGCCTGGAGAGGTCATTTCCTAAACAACAGCCTGGAGAGGTTTTTTTAATTGCCAGCCTCGAGAGGTATGCCGAAAACATCAACCTGTAGAGGTCAACACGCAGCCTGGAGAGTTTCTGCCGCATTCCAAGTCAGTCGAGTAGCAGAAAACGCTATCGCATATCGCACAAACCACCAATTAACAGCTCGTATTATTGAACAACCCAGAAATTCATAAGCAGCTTGATAATGCCTGCTGACCACAGCCCAGGTTATTGGTTCTTTCTTTGGATTTTCAAGAAGATTTGAAAAAGGACAAGTTGTCCTCAACAATACTTAGAATCAACAACATAGATGAAAGTATGTAAAGCATCCAATAAGATTTCTATATAAAAATTGATTCGAACCAATAACGGCCAAAAAGTACTCAATATAGACCCTGGCGCCAAACTCGAACGAGTCAATGCTTTGTTGATAGTCAAGAAAAAGTGCACACCGAACAAAACCAAGCTTTTGAGTAAGAAAATAAATTAAGCTCAACTCTGAAATATGTTTTGCAAGAGTGACTATCTGATAACCTACTATTACCCAATGGATTATTACAAGTGCCACATTTAGGACACATCGTGCTGTGATGAAATATTTGCAAGATATCACACGCACAAATAATGACCTTTTAACCAATATAACAGGACTTGAAAAATTGTAGTTTAAGAAATCCAGACCTTTTGTTTGTTTAGTCCTTAATAAATTTAGAGAGTACATTTTATGCAAGAAAAAACCGATCTAATTGATTTGAAAACAATGGTCGGTTTCTTTGGATTCGACGGGTAATTAAAACGAAGAAAAGTGAATAAAAATATAAACGTTGTGAGAACTGCAATGTCACTGCAAAGTTTTTGAGGTGTAAAGTTTACCAAGAAATTTTTTTTTCAGATGGATTATATTTTAGACAAAATGGAGATAACAAACAGCAGCCAAAATCAAAGAAAACTTTATATAAATTTGTAAGTATTTTGTTCTTTTTTGACCGAAGAAGATTTATTGCCTGAAGTTTAACCCCGGAGGCTGAAATTCAATCGCATAAAAGCAGTTTTTGTAAGGTACGTGTGTACCAAATTTGGTGTCAATCGGTCAAGTATTTTTTGAGTTATCGTGTTTCCAGAAAGACAGACAGACACACACAGACAGCCAGACAGGATCTTCATCGCATTGAATATCTAACATACGTATTCTACGCATCCGATATTCAATAAACTACCTATTCCGCATTTTATAATGCTGCCGATGGTGAATATGAATTGGAAACATAGTCACAAAATCAGCCGTCGTTTTTTTATGTATAAAAATAATTAAGTATTATGTTTTTCGATTCTATCTCCGTAATTTTTATATTTTAAAATAGTTATTAACAAACATAATATAATAGATTAATTCAAATCATCGACGATCTAGTTAGTGCATGTGAGAACCTTTTATGTCTTCATTTTTTGGTTTTTTGTAACAATACTTCCATATTTTCTACATTCAGGAATACGAATCTACCATTAATATGTGCAAATGTTTGAATGTGAAAATAAAGTACTAAATTATCATTTGAAAGTCAATCAATCATCAAAGTTTATCACCAAAGTACAATATTGAACACAATTTGGCGTCTACAGTGACAAGATGGTCCTAAAAAATGTGCATTTGAAGCAGACCATTTCTTTCGACATACAATCCGATAATATTTATGCATATAACTTTCATGCTCACAACTTACAATTATAAGTTCAATCAAAGCAAAATTGACAAGACAACAAAATTAAGCAAAACAATACACTGAATCAAATTTACAATATGTAGGACATTCCCCAAATCAGTGTAAATAATATGTCAAAATGTTTTTTTCCCTGGCAATTTCTAAACTCTTTGTGGCAACTCCCTGCTATTTATTTACTGGGAAAAAATCACAATTTCCTGTCAAGTTATAAAGTAGTATTAGTCCTTACCCGTTTCTTCCCTTAAATTTAATCAGTTTCCGTTTTAAATAACCACAATGGTTTTGACACAGCATTACATAATTAGAAATAACGCATTGCAAATCTTTTCAAATTCAGTAACATCTTTTAACACCAGATATCAAATTAAAATAAGGGCAGAAAGTTTGAAGATAAAGCATAAAATAATGAAATAAATTTATGAAAAAAACATATTACTTACTTCTGTCGTGTAAATTGGCTTTCGAAGCAAAGTTCTTTTTTGATATCTAGAATCATTGAATTTTTGGATCGTCGTGCATGATGTTGATGGATAATGACCTTTGAAAGTTTAAGAAAAGAGAGTAATTTGCTTTAAAAATTGACCCACCCTATTTTTTGTTTTTTTTTGCGATTCGTTGAAAGAACAATATGCATTCAGCTCAAAATGTTTTGTGGGTTGTGATAAAAATAAATGTTCTTTTTATATCAGTTAAAACATACGTTTATTCGTTCAAAGCTTCAATAACAATTCCTGTTATTATGAAAAAAAATCTCAAACTTTCCAGCTTCAACGCCATCACTACTCTCATTACTGTCAACTAGGTTGCCCGCATCGATACGAATGTTGTCTTTGTCAACATCTCTGACAAATCCGTACATAATATTGCGCAGATTTTCTGGAGCTGCAATGGCGTCAAAACATTCTACACTGCAGTTTTTTTGAAAGTCTAGCTATAGATATGTTGTCTGTCTTAATGACAATGAGAATATGATGTGGGCATGTGCTGGTTAAACTAATGAGCACAACAAGGTAGATCAGAAAAAAATCTCATTTTTTTGCAGTTTCCGTGTTGTGCTAAATTTCAAGTTTTTAAGAAAACTATGAAATGTTTACAGAAGAAAAGTTTTTGATAACGCTTTCGAAATATGACTAAACATTGAAAATTGGTAAATGTAGTTAAAGTAGCGTAAAACAATTAATGTGTAACTTTTTCAAATAAAGTTTCTCATATCTTGCATTTTTTGGTTGTGGCAAGATTGCGTTTGTTCTAGTAAAAGCTTTTGGATGTCAAATTTTCTGAAAAAGAAACATTCGTTGTGTTAATTATCTTGACTGAAATAATTTCATTGTAAAGGGAGTATTTACCCAGTTTATACTTGGTCTCCAAATGTTTGATGATATCATTGACTTCTTTTTCAATAGTCAATGCATATTGCATATTTTGTCCAAGCGGGAGCAACTTTTCTTGTAAAAACTTCTTCTTAAAATGAAACCTGTCCAATTTTTCCTAAACAAAATATAGATTTCTCAGTAAAAGTTTCTGGTTAATATTAAAGTTTTATTATATTAAGCATATAAATAGCTTTCAAAGTACCTGAGCTTGCAATTGCAAATATTTGGCAGACTTTTTCATCGTCTCAAGCATGTTTGTTTTGGACCTGTTATAATAAAATTTGTTAAAATTGATTAAATTAGTTTTAACCAGCAAAAAATAATACGAAGCGACACTCACATCATACAAAGATTGTTCATGTACACCAAACTACTAAACAATACCTTGCAAAGCTAACAGCATTTTGGATTTGTCGAATGCTTTTGTAAAAGTCTTCATTTGAAAGTTCAAATTGACAGCTTTCCAACGCAATAGATGAACTCGGATATGGATCCATTATTTGTCACTTAAGTCTCTGAAACATTTGAAAAAGCAGGATTATTGACGCAAAAAAATTATTGGTAAACTAATAAAGATCAACTATATATAATAATAACATATAAAAATAGACTCCATATATCATGTCCAAGCAGAGCAGAGTGAAAATTAAGCAACTTTAAGTACTTGTGCACTTTTAATTATTGTATGGATAAGCAAGTTGACAAACATTGTATACTTTTTATTGATATTGATGATGATTTTTATAATACTGACTTGATTTTTTAATAATACTAAATGGTAAGCATTCGTTTATGTAATGGAGTATATGTAATGTATATGTAACAATAAGCATATTTTTATGATAAATGATTAACACTTTTATTTGTTTTAATATTAACGTGATTGCATGAATGGCATATGTCTGTAAGAATAGCATACCTTCCTCCTGTAAGGGATCTTACTGACGTTAAATAAATTAATTTAAATTATGACATGAAGTGATCAACTCACCTATTTTTATTATATAAAATACAGTAACTTTGAGACTTGATTAAAATCTGTAATAAAAATGCAGCGACTACGGAAATTATATACGTCGGGAGCTAGATTTTGAACTACAATGACATTTTGAGGAGCAGTTTGATCAATATTATCCTGATTAAAAGTTAAGTGAGCGGAAAAGTCTTCAGCAACCACATTTTCATTTTCGGAGTTTAGACATAAATTTTTGAAGATACTTTTTACACCGTACTCCTTGCAATTAGTGATTTCTTCATCATTACAATAATCTTTTTCCAGCTGTACTTGTAAATCAGCAATAAAACATACAGAAGCAGTTTCTTTATCATTACAATTTTCAATTACGGTAGGTTCAGTGACCTGCGTGGATGACCCACCCATCATCTGATAAGCCTTCTGACTCTGAAAACGCATAAAGTACCTTCTTTACTTTAGGACCTTCATAATTTTTAGGTTCAATATATTCTGTGGTTTTACCCAAATCTATAACTTGTAATAAGCTTTCTTTAGCAATCAATTGGTAATCTTTAATTGATGGCATGATAGAATTAAGCATACTCACAGATTTAGGCTGTGTTACAGTTAAATAAACTACTTTTATTGGTTTTAAAACTTTCGTTGGTGGTACATCTCTTAATCTAGCTGTATTGCAGCGCCATATCCAAATTCTTGCAAAAACACTCAAAGTTTTCTTTTCAACGAATAATTTTCTCTGCTCTTTACTTAGAATCTTATGACATCTCTTAAATTGAGTTGACGGCTTAATAATATTAGGAAAATCGTACTGTGACATAACACGAAGATAAGTCGTACTGTATTCGAAATCTTTAAATAATTGATCTTTATATTCATTTTTCATGATTTCCCGAGCTTTCAACAAATACATCGAATCATTTCTCGCATAATCAATTATTTTCTGTGGCAGTGGTCATGAACGAAACGGACCCAATTAATGTTCTTTTGGTATTTGGATTTTTAAATGAGTCTCAACCAGAATTTTAAAACATGGCATGTTATCTAAAGTTTTAATTTTCTGCTCAACAAACTGGCAATCAACGACTAAACACATATATAAATTAAAATCTCGTTTAAAATATTCGATGTCCTTATGACCAAAAACAACTAAGCCACAATAGCATAAATTACGAAATCATGTGTATCGCAAGAAATTTAAATTAAAACAATTAACGGTATATAAGAATACTCATTATCTAACTCTGTATCAATAGCAATTATTTTCTCCGTTTCTAAGATCTCGAACATTTCGTCCAGCAACGGGTGATCCTTAATATCCCGGAATTGACATTTCTCTCGTCGCATGAAGTTTTCAGGCTCAAAATGATGATCCGCGAATTTAAAATCTCGTGTTTTCTCTGGATACGGATTCGGGTTGTTCGAGAATAAATCCAATAAATTAAGACCAATACAACGAATTTGACTATCATAATCAAGTTCATACATATCTTAAGATCATAGTTTTTGCAACGTAAGCGAGATCGGTAGTATTGTGATTCTTTAACATCTTTAGCGGAAACTTTTTCTTGTAGTTCATTTTTTTACGGCAATCAATATACAATTATAAGGAACAACAAGCTACTTTCTATTTTCAGAATCATTAACAGGTTTTCGAGGTCTTAACCTTTTGTCTACCATAATTTCAGGGTCTTCACCAGTTACCTTCTTACGTTAAGACACGACTGGTTTTGTCTTCTTTGGTGGAGGTGGAAAATAGGGTTAAAGATCAGAAATGTGCTTTTTATCAACAAACTTTTTCGGCATTTTTTAACAATAAGTAACGCCTGTTTTGAGAACAATTGTATATGGACCAATCCATTTATCACAAAACTTCTTCAAAGCTTTACCTGAACTATCGGACAGTTGGTTATTATGAACCCATACAAAGTCACCAACATTTAATTTGAAATCATGACAGTTTCCGCCTTAATAAGGTTAATTAACTTCTTGGACATGTTTTATTCTACCTTTATATTTCTGTACTACTTCTTTCATCGCAACCGGAGTAGATTGGGCAATCTGTCTAGAGGCTTTTTCATAGTCATTTCGAATTTCCGGATTCAAACTTCTATCTATTGGTAAATTAATTTTACGACCATGATTAAGCAAAGCAGGTGATACACCAGTAGTTTCGTTAACAGCAGAACGCAATGCAAGTGCGAATTGTTGAAATCGGGTGTCCCATAAATCGTGATTTCTAACAATCAAACTGGATATCATTCAGTCGATATCTTTATTACTACGCTCACTTCTATTAGTACAAGGGTTTTATGCTGAAGTAAGCACATGTTTTATTGACCTTTGTTTGCAAAAATGTGTCATGACTTTACATGTAAAATTCGAACCGTTACCAGATATTATTGCTTTTGGCCTACCAAAATGACAGTATATATATTCAAGAAAATCAGTAACACGATTAGCTGTAGCACTTTGCATGGTGGTAAGTTCAACCCAACTGCTCAGTTGATACACCAATACAAGAAAAAATCTGTTTTTTATGTTTACTCTGAACCATTGGTCCAATAAAATCAATGTAAAGTGTCTCGAAAACTTTCTCAGCAACAGGAGTTAGTCCCATCAAACCTTTTCTTTTCATGTTCTCGTTTTTAGTTTTTTGACAAGTTTTACATCTCTTTACGAAATCAGCTATTTCTTTATTCATAAAATTCCAGAAAATTCTCCTTTATTCGAATCACAAGTCATCAAATTATTGACTTTATGTACAAAAACATGTACCAACTAGAGAAATATGTACCCTCAATTACTAAAAGCCAAATTTGAAGAAGCACTTGAGGTTAAAATTACGAAAAATAAACATATTGACGACCAATCAGCCGTTTTAAAAAGAACTCTTCGGACGTGAATGGACAAGGATAGGCTCAGAAAACGAATGGAAAACTGTTTTACGGTCATCTGGTCTGGTCATCGGGTTTCCAACGTGCGTAGTTAACTAATATTTGTGCTGGTGACCATTTGGACAATTCCGGAGTTGATCATCACCACATTTGGTCCATTAGCGCGGTTGATAATGAAAGCAAAATTTTCAAGCATTCTCACTCGAGGATCTTCGTTCCACAAGTTGATGAAATAGGTTAGAAATTGCTCATTAAATATCTCTGTAGATGGCACAAGAAGAATCTGATAATTGGAAAAATTTAAATAAAATATTAAACATATATAATTTCACGTAACATTATTTCAAATAAACAAATCTGACAATGTTTGCTAACCTTTCTTCTTAGACATTTCGAAATTTTTACTATTGCGGAATAACGGCGGATCTCCTCCTTCCTTAATTTCTTCTTACACCATTCCTCTCTGTCGTCAAATTGAACATAATACTTATGAGTTGGTCTTTGAGTTTTCGGAGGATAATATTCTTGATGACACGACTCATCGACGTTCGTGTTAGGGTGAACGAGCGTTTCATCAGCAAGTTCAACCACGGCTATTTGAACGCTGAATGTGGCCAAGGCTCGCTTGCGTACCTCAAACAAGAGGATGAAGATGATGTGGTTGAAATTATAGAAGATGCATTACTGCTTCATTGAACCGAGGACAATATCCGGGACTTCAACATGGATTTTGGAGCTGATAAAAATCCTACACGCTTAGGAGAAACTCCGCGAGAAAGTTTTCATTTTTAAAAAGCGTAATTTTTTACAGAAAATGCGTTAATTTCGAACTCAACTTCGTATTTTATGTTGATTTATTTTAAAAAACAGCAAACGTTTGATCCAATCTGAGAGCTTCAATACATATGTTTATGAATACGTGAGCAAAAAAGCTTGAAGAATGTGTCCCGTGCAAGCATTTGCATATGACGGTACGGATTTCGCTGCCCGCGTCCCAAGCCGGTTTAAAGATAAATTGGTTTAAACAAATACTATTCATTATTATTTTGCGTATAATATGTATGCATTCACGTTGTAATTGGGTCCTTTTAAAGATAATAAATGCATATGACAATAACAATTGGTATTTTTTACTCAATGCTAATGCTCGAAGTTCGTGTCTTATTAATGCATTTCAGATGCTTGGTATTCCAGACCGCGAAGAAGGATGCCATTCATTCTTGTAAAGTATGATATATGTAGACATGTAAAATATAAGTAATAAAAGTGTAAATAAAGTATATATAATGTAAGTAAGCAAAATGGAAATACGTTCACAAGCACCAAGAATACCTTGGACTAAAGCTTACGTGTTAAAAATTAACACGTAAGCATCCATAGGCGTTTTTTCAAACGCCTATGTAAAAGCATTAAGTTAAAAATATGACTTTTGTGCATATTTATGCTTATACTTATTTGCATGCTTTTTAAATGGGACAATGGCTCCCAGAAACGATGCTATTTTACCCACATATAACAGAAATGTTTTTTAAAACCACATAAAGAGGGTTTTAAAGTATTGTTTAATTTATTTCTTTGAGAGCATTTTTGTCATTTTGTCATCATTGCCAGAAATTAGCGAAATTCCGCCAGTGAGTATGCTTGCATACTTTACACTATTTTCGCCGGTTGTGCGCTATAACACGACCAACCTTTTATTTTGACGGATACTGGATCATTTAAATTTATACTGGGTTATAATGATTTATACTGGACTATATCGACTTATAATGAGTATTGTTGGTTCATGATCAGTTAAATTGATTTATAATGCGATACATTTCCTTATCCTGGATATCTAGTCAAGTATTCTGTTAGCATCTTCCACAAATGTGGTACACACTGTTTTTAACAGTTTGACTTTCGCGAGAATAGAAAAATCGCTAGTGCGCTAATCTACATTTTGTATTTGATTTTTGTGATTTTTTTTCTACTCACTACTATGGCCGTCCACCGAGAAGGTACTCTGTGGGATGCAAACGCACCGAGGAATTCGGTACACTTGCATACCTACCCCGTACTAACACCGAGCCGAGTAGGATTGAGCAAGACAGCCTTAATACCACTTAGGCGGTCACCCATCCAAGTAGTTTCAGTGCTGGCCGTTGCTTAACTTTAGTGATCTTACGAGAACTGGTAAGCTGTTACCGTACTGCCTTGCCCAAAGATGATTTTTTTCCATATGCGTAGGAGTCATATATATTTTTTGGGTCGGTATAAGGATTCAGTAATTTACTTATGTACCACATGGTAGATTGTTTATAGAACAATTTTCTTAGTCGAAGTTTTTTTACTAGTCGAACTACCATATAGTCGAATTAACTTTTTTTGACGAATGTGGCGAATTTTTAAAATGTCGCATTTGCATAAAACTGCTCCAATGAGACACATATCATTCTTCATATTTTCTATTTCTCGCTTCAAATATTTTGTATCTTCCAATTTGTTCATGTTTCCCACAGTTGGTAAAGGTACCAACAATACGCTATACATTGCATTCAGGTTTGCTTAAGAAAGTTTAGCAAAGATATACAATAAGAATCGGGAAAACACTTATGTGGTACCATTTTATTAGTATGCAATGAAGAGTCATCAATTGTGTCTTTGTACCAAATGCAAGTAGCTTTCATACTCTAAATAATAATACAATTGGCAAAACTTGTTCCAGTAACAATAGACCAACCTGAAGTAATAATATAACAGTTTTTTGTCTATCACGACTTTTGTAGTAAACGTGCTGATAAAATCTCGAATGTATTGAGGTCGTTAATTAAATACATTTTTTGTCACTTAAATGCAGAGAAAAAGTAAATTCGACTACGTTATTTCGACTAGCTGATTTCTACTAAAATGTTCTTTGACTACTTTTTCGTCTACAAAAAATCTACCAAGTATTACAGGCACTAAGTAGCCTTTCTGAATTTAATTGGCTTCCATATTTTTTATATGGCTCGCATTTGCAAATTAAATTGTGGAAAGGAGGTCCTTTGCATATTTCATAAGCAATTTTTTAAATTATAGTAAGTGTATTTGATTGTCTTTTTTACCAGTTCCTCACTACACCATTTTAAAAGCTTAGGTTTATCTTAATTATCTATGTTAACAGTATTAATCGGCCGCAATGCACAATTTCAGGTTGACATCTCCTTTATATGTTTTCAATGTTTCAAAGTTTCGAATTTGAAGAGGTCGGTTCCTTGCACACAACCATTTAATTGGTATGTGAATAATTAAAACTTTTAATCGTTAGTTCACTCTTGTATAGTAATTGACGAATGACAGAAGTAGAGATCAGAAATAATGTTATTAGTTTAAAGAAGGAACCCAAAACCCCGACTGAAGATTTCAGTCTGGACTCTGAGTTTATATATGATACAAATTTCCAATTATATTTCAAGATTACTTAATCATTTCACAACAATAATGGGATGTGCGTCATAGCACATTTACGTCAATGGATTTTACATTATTTTTATATCTTATTTTTATGTTTTAATTATATTTTATTTTTTCATATTGTTGTTGGCCTTGACGTTTTCCTGTCATGCAAACTCATGTGAATCCTGAGTTTGCACGGAATGATGAAAATGGATATGGTTCGCTGGTTTTGCTGCTTCAATTTTATAGAAAATGTTGTTTTTAATTACTTTAGGGAATTTCTATGAAATTCCCCGGGTCTGTTACTTTTCACTCTATATCATTATAGTTTTGCAAGCACTTCTATTGAAAATGCACTTAATTGGCTAGTTTAAATGAAATTGAACTGTAACAAAGGCTTTCATTATTTGCTTACTGAAAATTCAACCTCTTTGGGTACTCATTTAACAAGACCAAACACAATTTTCTCATTAGGAAACGCCTAAATGCACAGAGAGGTATCCAGATTTTAATAAGCCATATTCAGCAGATAAAAATGAATTTTGGGAAAAAAGGATCATGTCCCTAACAATTTTCGTGGACAGCTTCAATAAGTCGGAGTTCACACACCAACTGTGCGTATAGCAGCATACAAAAAACAGGGAGGTTGAGCAGAGAACAGCATATTCATGATCATCATATTACACGGTGCATGCAGCGCAAATGTAAATGCACTTGCTCTATTTTTCTGTCTGTCTGTAACCTGTGTGGTAATTAATTATGCAACAAAAAATGTAAAGAAAATACCAAAAATTTTCAGCTATATAGTGCAGAAAACAGTTAATGTCAAACTAATTCTTTTGTATATATAATTTAAATGTTAAATAGCATCATAATATTAGTTTTTATCAAAATTCATCAATATTTGAAAATATAATTTTCCATCAATTTATGCTTTTATATATCAGTAATAATCAGTGCCTGCGTACCTAATTGAGTTACACATGTAAATTTTAGATGATTCAGAAAAAGTTTTGAAAAGTACCAACTTCACATCGTTTTATACCTATTTTCCACTTTTATATCCAAGTTGGTGACATAAATTTTAAAACGCACACGCACCAGATACCAAATTGTTGAGATAGTAGTTCTACTTCCAAGTTAAATTTTTCTAGGTACCAACCACGTAGCGAAAAAATTCTAACTGGAAGCGTCATATTTATACATACAATATACATTGCGGGTTAAGGGTACCTCGTTTTTCATTATATACTATTGCAAAAAGGTGCTGTTTTTGTATCAGATAGCCATGTTGCCGCACTTTACATACAAAACACGTTGCACCTTATACATAAGGCTGCAATATTATGATAAGCATATCGATACTGCTTATTTGATATTGTTTGGGTAACATATGGGACTATAAATGCACGATTAGTTTTTGCGTGTACATGTGTTTATAGTAATTAGAAATACTAACATATTGTCTGAGCTCGTCAATAAACAAAAAAGCATCCAATGACATTAATTTTAAAATACTTACTGTGGGCAACGATAAGCTATACAGAAAATATTCGATTTAGATTTTAATGTCACTGATTTCATTTTATTGTAAACGTATGAGTAAAAAAAGCGTCCGTCCATTTTTTAAACAACATTTAACATTTAACAAACATTTTAAACGCGAGTGAACATAAAGCAGTAGTGAATTTAACCGATATTATGTGAAGTATTTTTTTCAGTTTTCAAGCTGCGATTACGTTTTTATATTGTAATCATAATAATCCTCGACAGCAGTGCCAGTAATAAAAAGTAAATGGATGGAAGGAAGCAAAAGACCAGAATACAAAACGCCGAATTATGTTATATACCCCTTTTTGTTTTAAACCGTCCTTTCCTATTGATGGAAGAAGCTGACTGTATAATTAAATAAGGAGTTTTATTCCCGTTGGTTATTATTTTGGTTAATGCAATAGAAGAGTTTAAAGGAAAAGAATGAATGCCCACTCAGCTTTAATTTAAATTAATTTTAAGCATTCAGTATTTTTTTCCAGCTAATAATTATTCAGCAGCACAATATAGTCTTTAAACGAGAAAACTCGTTTATTTGAAGTGCGCATACATAAAACGTGGTTGCTTAAATGCACCTTTTTTGATATGCGTAACAAAAAAATAAAAACGCAGCTTGTTTGTTTTGTACGCATTATATATACGCAATAAAATTACATATGCATACGCACGTACGATAAACATTTAATATATACTTCCTCAAACTGCTTCCAAGCATACGTATTAAAACAACTAATCCATATCTGCAGTACAAAGAACATGTTTCTTGTTAGATTTTATTATCTGATGTGGCAAAGAAAAACCTTACAGAGACTGTGACAGTGGCTTGAATGACCATATAAATGTCTAGCTGTTACATATATATGAACATGAACTTGTTTCATAGGGTTTCTCATTCATTTTGTGCTATACAACTGTCAAAAATGTCCACTTATAACACTGTAATATGTACACTGCGCATCTTCTGTTTTCTTTTCAAAAAATATTTTTCTAAAAAGCATGGGCCAAGAGTTTATTCTTTGTACCAGTCGTACGCCTAACAACCAGCATAAAATTTATTAACTACTTCTGAAAAGGCAAAGCTGCTGTTCTTTTGTCATCAAACGTTGACCATTTGGTGTTTCAACTTCATGATATATTTATGCGAACTCCGCTCTTTGTTCCAGAGTCCTGCAAAGGTACATATTTTTTACACTTCATCGGTGATTGCGGTATTTTTTTCGGCTGTCTTTAAATTCTTTGAATTAAAAATTTTAAATTCATATTCATCATTTCCGTCAGCTTGATTTAATGCATAATGAGAACATGATGCTGATCCATTATTGACGAAAATTAATGAAAGTTTCATGATCTGGGTGTGTTTTGACGCTTCTCCTCCAATTTATCACCTCCTTCTCCATCTTCACCTCCAACAACCTGACTGGCTGCCGCTCGACCGAGCAGTTCCACTCCGGCGCTCTTTGCCTCCGTGATCCCAATGTCGGCTTCCACACCCAATGCCTGGCCAGCTCCAAGTGCAATGCGCCTAGTGCAATGCTCCCAGAAACTAAAGTTTCGGTTACATTACTGAAAATCTCAATTACAAATAATCTATGAATTTATATTACATATTATATATTATTTGAATTTAAACACTAAAAGGTAGCTGCAAAATTCAATTTAATATGCCTTAGACATACTTACTTTATTTTGCAACAACCGTTTAGTATTTAAATTAAACAATGCGATATTTAAATATAAATAATATCAGCCCTGATTCAGCATAACTTTTAGTTTTCCATGTGTTTTGTGTTTGTAGTATACATGGGCAATGTGCAACAAATGCTGCAGAAAAAACCGGGTTTTCTACCAGCGTTTGTTCCACATTTCCGTTTAAATGATACCACACATGCCGCATGTTTTTTTTAAAATTATTTAAATTCAAGTATAAATGATAACGCGAGCAGCGCACAGCGCATTAACGTTGATGCCCTGCGAAATGTTTTAAGCAAAAAGAAATTTTTGGCGGGTGATACGGGTAACCAAAAAAAGGTATACTTGGAAAAATGCTTATTTCCAAGTATGGTTTCAAGCGTTCGGAGACTGTTCCGGTTTTGAACCTCTTTGCTTTTCAAGACGTCTTTTTGGCAAATCTGATGGATTCAGCGTTGGCCAGGGAGGACGATTTGGATGGCACTGAAAAATCACCGTTTCGTTTCATAGCGTATTACCTCCGCAGCTCAAACTTTGCTGCTTCTCAACTGATGCGACACTTTTGTCAGAACTGTTAGTATTGCCAGACACAACATTCTCTCCAGAATTTTGAAAGCCACCAGAACTTGTAGTAGCACAAGATATAAGCACTTCTTCTCTCTCCTTTATCTCTCCTTTATTCCCATCCTTCTCTTTATCCCCCATTTCAGTATCAGCCTGTTATGAAAAAGAAGCAAGGAAACTATTGAATCACTATTCATGCTTTTGTGATTTTATTTGATGCAATGCGATTTCAAAAGGTATAAAGCTTTATCCATGTGTTGTCCCATATTAGCTGCCTTCTTTTTCAGCGTTGCCAATATTTTCGGGTATCTTGGCAAATTTTTACAGTAAACGAATAAGCAACATTTCATTTGAGTCGTTATATAAATTTACGACTGCTTAAAGAGAATGTGACACGATATTTCGTTAATAGAAACATTTACTATACTAGAACAGAATCATTATGATTGAAATTTATGTCACTGTCCGCAACGGGAACCTATAAAAATTTTTAAAGCAACTCTATCATTGTTGCACAAAGAAAATTTGCATTTTCTTTCGAGTAATCTAAAAATTTATAATTTGCTAAAATGTATCTACTGTACCACAGCTTGCTCTTCAGGTTGATTGATTATAATCTCTCTCTCTTTAGCGGCTACCTGGAAAAAGTTAAGGAAACGTATTCAATCAATTTCGCAGCTAATTATGATATTATAATGTCAATTAATTAAAAGGAATCAACTGCACATGTCCATGTTCTAACTGTATAATATCTTAAATTCTAGCTGCTCTGCACTCACTGAAAGCCTGAAGAAAGAAAAAAGAACAGTTGTTTTGAATCTTTAAGCATGCTACATACTTATTCGTACTACTCAACACTTTTATAATATAAATGTACAAAATATAAGCTGTACCTGCACATCTAGCGGATGATCAACACACTTGACATGCCTTGTTAAATCCTCTTTGCGTTTGTAATATTGACAGCACGAATTACATTTGAAATCGGCGGCAGAAATTTAGATGACTGGTTAACGCATGCAAGCTTTTAAAAACACTTGATCACACGTCATGCAATGATGCATTCTTTTAAAATTTGAGCACGTCAACTTGTCTAATTTACTGCTTTTTTTCCTACAAATAACTTGACTCATTGCTTGTCGTTACGAGAATAATTCCATCCGCAATGCATAATGGAGCAGCCAAAGAAAGTTCAATACACTGTACTTACGAGAAAAACAATACCATGATATGCAACAATTTTGCTCATAGTTGCACTTTTTGCATTTAGGCTCCACGCTTTTACTTCCAATCTTTTACTTGGAATCATAAATCATAAAAAACAACCAAATTTCAATACCAAATACAAACTAATGAAAGTCAGATAGTAGTATGGATGGGGCCAGTTGTTTTTTAAAATATAGTATTTAAGTAATCCGTAATCAATAAGTTATTGAGCATGTATACTTTTCTGTTACTTTTAACCTAACATAAGCTAACCTGATTGCTTCGCTTGCTACTAAGTGAACAATAATTCACTTGGTCACAACAAAAAAGGGTACTGATGCGACTTTTTTAAATGTTTTTCCGTCATTATCTACACTTCTGTTAACTGTTCCCCAATATTGTGACTACTGTTCCATGCCATCTCAACATGTAATTTAGGCATGACATTCAAGGCCTTGCCAGGAATTGCGACCAATGAAGACTGACGGATGAGGAATCGGTAATTGGTTTTGATGGTACGTTTTGTAATCTGGTAGTTCCCATTCATTGATTTCATCAATCCAGGCTGCTTTGAGAATTAAATGGGAAGATGAACAAGCCTGAAGAATGAGTCGATAACGGTAACTTATATCGGCGTGTTCCGGAACAATTAGACTACAGCCATCACATAGATCCTTAACAATCGTACCATCTACAGAGGAAAAAGACATTTACTATATACACGGAGTTAATTATAAATGAAGAATAATTTGGATATGTAATTTACTCACGTCTTTTAATTATATTTTTTCAATGATCTGCCATTGTTTACCAGTTACTGCCACAATTAATTTGATGCCATTAAACGGTAGAAGAGAATTGTTTTTTACATCTCCCACGGAAATTTTGTTGAATAAATATTGCAGATATTTTTTTTTGGGCGTTTTAATTCCAGTAGTCAAAATTAATTTTGTCTGAGCCAGGGTCATTGGTGTTGAATTTGGAAGAACGAAATCAGCCTGATCTATATTTCTAATTTCTCTATTTTTACCAGTTACAGCATCTCGGTACCGTTGTCTCTCTTTATTGTCTTTGTTGAATGGTAAGATCTGAAACAATTTGCATCCCAATGATAATGATCTTATCGATTGATTGTTCCAAGAGTAATTAAGATTTGCAGTTTTTGCCAATTCCAAAAGGGCATTACTATTAATACACTTTGCTATTGCCCTATGACGTATCAAAGTTTGTAAAGATGAATCTGACATGTCAATGGCAGAATAGGTCCTGGTAAGATGATGGTTAGGCAGGTTAAGCAGTAACATGTCAATATACTCAAAATTAACGCTATTTCTTTATATCATGTCAAAACTATGTAAATATGTCTTGTCACTCGTCAAAATTTTTTTCTCTCCATAACTGTCCCATGCTGTAAACAGCCTATCAAAACCAACTTAAATAACGTTAGTCATGATTTAAATTTAATTACTGAAACAGCTACAGTGTACAACTACTACTACTACAACTACAAATACAAACACCATATGTGTAATGTATGTAACTTTATTTGCTTCTTCTCGTAATGCCCAAACAAGTGTTGTGGTGGTGGTGGTGGGAGTGAAGAGAATTCAAGAAAAACAGAAAACGAAGAACGAAGATCAAACAGATTGACAACGAAGAGGTAAACAGACACAGAAACAGAAACAGAAACGTACACGTCGATTTATTGATGTAGGCAATATATTTCCTTTTTATTATAAATTGTCAAAAAGACAACAATAATATTTTTATATGCGCTTCAAGTTATCTGAAAATAGTAATGTGTCCGTACGCAACCTGTCAAAGAGAAAATGAATTCCCAAATCCGTTAAAATAGTTTTATTTATGGGTCTTAAATTCAGTTTATCAGAAAAGCCAAATTATGCTGGGTATGCCAAACTTACAATCAAGTTCATAGCTATACTCAATTACCAAACTCAATTCAACGGTCAATAGACCATGCACCTTCAAACTAAAAAATAACTAGAAAATACCAATATGTTGTCAGGTACCTAAAAAACAACTTTAAAACACGGATATGTATCGTAGTCTCTTTTACTTCAGAAAAACTATGAAAACCGCGTATTCTTCTCTGTTTTCTGTTTACCTTCCTCACTTTTTTAATTTTTTTGTACAATAGCACAAGCACAGAAAAAAAGCTCTTCATCATCTTATAACGAGTAAAAATAAAATTTAAAATTTAACGTTGTGACTTATGTACTATTTAATCTATAACTCAACTTAATATAAGTATTTTATACCAGGTAAATATTTAAATATAATAATTATTTTAATTTCTTTCAATCAATTTAACGCTGAGGTTATAATAATAAAATTCATTTTGTAAATTACTTTTGTGATAACCAGCCGCCTGATGATGTCGAATAAATGTCGATGAAACCGGTCGCGGTTAACCAGTTCCGGATTTAAAGAAGCTTTATTTAGTTTTCATAAAATATCACCAATCAGAGTAAAGTGCACATAAACACAAGAGAAGAGAAAAAAGTAAAAAAGTAGTCCGCCGCCTTTTTAAATTAGTGGTTTTTAACAAAATGGCTTTATTTTAGGATCAATTAAAAGGCTGCTCAGTTTTGATTGTTAGCGAGAAAAATAAATGGATTTTGATATTAAGAAATTGAAAGAGACAGAAATTCATAGTAGAGTCCGCAGTTTTCCCTGTCGACCCGACAGTAAATGTAAAAATTCACAAAATCCTGTAATATCTCACGAAATCCTGCAAACTCTCACAAAATTACAAGAAATCCTTTAAAATCTCGCAAAATTCAATGCGGTCTCAGGAAATCCTATTAAATCTCACAAATTCTAACAAATCTCTCAAACTTTTCATACAGAGCTTCAATATGGCCAAATATCATATTCCTGTCGTCCTATTTTGAATTTTATTTGGGCGTTTAAGTTTCATGCCCGTGGATGATAAATATTGACAGTGTATTGCAAACACATTTGTACAACACTATAATGTACATGTATAATTACTAGTCATTTGCGAAGGGCATTCACTTTTGTTTTAAATATAAGATGAAAAAGCAACCCATTCAATTTTTGTTTAAATATGAAGAACATGCAGCAAAACAATTATTGGTTCTAGAAGAAAAAACGCTTTGCAGTAAAAAATAATCTCGTCAAAAGTCAAAAAATCGATTTTGGATTTGTTAAGAATAATTTTGGTTATTGTGCTTACAAAAACAAAAACGAATAGATATAAGTATGAAACAGTTCATGCAAAAAAACATGACATGGTCCACCCAAATATAACATAGTAGTAACGACTATCCTGTCATTGCACATTATTTTCTAGTCAATCAAATTGATTTATTGTCGGCTAACAAATTTGGCTTATATGAAGAAAATTTAGGTGAAAATTTGGCTTACTTGCACATTTGTTTTTGGGTGTTCGGCTTACTTGCAGCACCTTGCAAGCTTACACGGTTACACGAACTTACCACTCCATCGTGTCGTTCATACTTTGCGTCAAATCAAATATTACAATTTCAATATTTCGTATTCCCTTTCATTCACCGCTTTTCGCGACTCCCAGAATGTCGAATAAGGAAAACAATTATTTAAAAAAAAACATTAAATATATCTTCCAGACGGCCCCATCTTTGCTAAAAGGAGAAGGATAAGAGCAAAACGAGTGACAGGGAAGGCAGGGGCTATCCTTTCTGTGTAGTTCTTCTCTGTTATATAGGTTTGTTCAATGTCAATATCCTGTGCTCTTCTTTGGGGTTTTATGAGTGCTAAATTAAAATCTTTTCATTCTGCACTGTTTCACTATAGACAGACCTATTCACCGTTCAAACTCACACAATAGACCAATGCAAGTTATAAATAGGTGTCACTATTTTTATTATATATTGTTTCTTAATAAAATCTGGTTTCGGATATCTCATCTCTATCACACTGGCTTATGCACCGTGACGGTATTTGTTTCACCTAAACTGTCGAACATTAAACAAAATATTTTCTAGGTCCTAGACATTACATCAATGGTTGTTTTTAAATTAACGACCAAAAGTTGGCCCAAAGGTTTAAACCACCTATTTTTATTCACAAATTAACAAAATCAAGTCCACAACATTCACCAGAAGACACACTCGCAACTCCCCCGTACATTTGATTTAATTTACCACACTTTGTACATAGACTCACAGTTACTTAATAATGCTCCCCAAATAAAAAAAATCAGTCTACTTTCATCCTCCATCCACTAGAGTAGCAAATATTCTGAATAATTACTTAAACTAACGAAACTTTGTATACAGGCTCAGAGTTATTCAATCATACTCCCTAATTTAAAAAAAATCAGTCTACCCAGAGCAGTCCGTCTTGGAAATTCCGATGGAAAATAGTAATTGTACAACTTGGAGTCATTTAAAATTCCAATTATTTTTTTGAAATAATAATAAAGTAAAAAATACGGAATAAATTAAACAAACAGGCCAAAAACAACTCACTGATATTCAATTTAGTGTAAATTACTACTTAAATCATTACTCATAAATTATTAATAATTAAAACAAATTTCAATCGTTTTATTTCATTCAAAAATTATTTATTCGTAATTAATTATAATTAAAACAAATTTTAAACTAGACTTTTTTCACTTAATAAACAAGTGACCAACAAATACAGTTCGCAATCAAGTGCCGAATTCAGCACCCGGAGTTCCGAATTCGACACCCTCAAAGGACGCCGAATTCGGCACCCTGGATGCCGAATTCGGCTTTCAGGGTGCTGAATTTGACGTTCTCAATTTAGGGTGCTGAATTTGACGTCCTCTTTTTAGGGTTTAGAAGTCGACGTCTTCTTTAATATAACTAAAATATAATATAATCTTAAATATATAAATGAAAAATCCGGATTGACATTTGTGCATATTAAATCCATTTTAATCGCCTGTTCTCAAATAATAAACACAGAAATGACGAATTTTACTCTCAGCACTCAGATTCAACATGAAGTTACAATATTTATTCTTCAGAATGATGTGTTAATGTTTTAAAATCTTTAAGATATTACCAAAATGGTCAGAACTACTACTGTTACCATAGAGGTTTTATGTTTGGTAAATCCAAGGCAGGTGCAGGTACTGGTAAGTGCTGAACAGTACAACATATATAGGTTAAAAATAAAAATTTATATTATAAAATGAATCACAGCTTAGAAAAGTATAATGAGCTACCCACCAAATGAATGTATCGTAAACCACGTTAAATCCACTATTACAATGTTTGACAACAGAACAGCAGTAACCAATCACCAACTTCTGAAAGCATGCAATTTTAAGGAACAATGAAATCAAAGTGCGTCGATTACCTTATATTCATAGATGCTTGATAAAAGCTACAAAATTTAATGCATTTAAAACTAATAAAATGTCTCGGAAAGATACAACTGCATCAGATGTTCATAATTTGAATAAACAGCAAATCACATGGAATGAAATAATCACAAATGCAATGTTTATGGAGGCAAGCAAGTACCTATGGAACTTGAAATCTTCAATCATGAAACAATTTTATTAATATATTTACAATGTTTTATTTCTACATTTTAAATATTTTATTACAATATTTTAACATTTATTACTATATATTTATAATAAGTTAATAATTTTATTTGTATTCTAGATTAAATTCCTTTATTAGCATTATATTTAAGTTAATTTAAATAGTTCAGCTTTTAAATAGGCTTTTTTTAAATTTCTGGTAATTTTCAGTACATTTTTGATCATCATTTTAAATTAAATTTTAACTGCTTATTTTTTTGAAAATTTAAATCCAAATCTTAAATTAGTTCGTTCTTTTTTATTAAAGGTTTTAATATTATATTTTTTTATATAAATATAATTAATTCACAAAAACAGTGGCCCGAACTTCTTGGATATGGATCTCAAACTAGAAAATATTTACGAATATCTAATTTACAAAGTAGTAACTAGCAAGCGGTAATCAACTTTTTACCATTAAGTATTAATAAACTGTGTTTGATCTTCACCATCAAACTATTTGGCTTTGCCGACAATCAAATTCATTCAAATCCACCAATTTCATCGAAACTACCTTCAATAAAATCATTTTCATAAAATTTTGAACCACTTTGAGTTTCTAACTGTGTGCACATGGAGTGATAAAGCTCAAGCATATCTGATTTGGTGGTCTTTTTCTTAATTCCATTTTTATAAAAGCTGTGAAAGGGTTCATACAGCCCCGACAGTTTGCAATGAATCAAATTTTTCAATTCTGCGTCACTTATGGCGTTGGGGTCAATTGCAACGTCGTTAACAGACAATGTGGGCAAATAAATCTTTCTGCGTAAAAGCGTTGTATTAAAGTCTCTGGTTAGTTTCAGCCATTTTTGCAAAGTCAAGCACTCCGGAATCTAATTCGGTTTTTTCGGCATCTACAACCACTTAAGAATGCTCCAGGTGGTTAAATATATTTAATCCTCTAATATGTTTTCTCGCTTTTCAATACTCACGTGAGTACGTTTGCTTCGATGAATCGTCAGTGCAAAACTTCAGTCCCAACCGACAAGCTGCCTTGATTCGTAGCTTAAATTTTAAAACATAAAGTCATTAGTATAAATTCCGTTTTCTTTTAGCGCAACAATTCAATATTCAGTACGTAAGTTTAAAAATACAGTTGTAACGGAACAAGGTCAGTTGCTGAGTGGGAAACTTGTAGCCAGTTGCTGAAAGTCAAAAATATTTTCACTTACTAAAGATTATTGGTAACGATTATTTTCTATGCTACTT